>WBMY01010471.1:87168-291333 GCA_013397315.1 Donacobius atricapilla | reverse complement strand
GGAATCCAGGGGAGCCCGGCCGCGGTGCAGCCCCGGGGCCGGGGACCCCCGCCCGCCGCTCCTGTTGCTCATCCCCGAATTTCCAGCGCGGTGGCCCCGGGGCGAGCGGCCGCCCCTTGGCTGGCCCGGGGGCAGAACCGTGTCACGCAGTCGTGGGGCTGCCCCGGGCTTTAAACGGGAGAAGCAGCGCGCTGAGCCCCGGGGGTGGCGGGACCGGAGCCGGGATCCCGGGATCCGTGGCTCCGGGAGCAGCCAAGTGCAGGCAATGCCCTCTGGCCGGGGCTGGGAGTGGGGGAGACGCACAAAACCAGGTTGGGGTCCTGCGCTACTGGGCTCAAACAGCAAAGGTTGTGCTTGGAGTTGTGGAAGGCTTCGGTGGTGGGTGCTGGTCACTTGGTGCTTGGCCCATCCTGGGAAGCGGTGGACAGCCGCACTCTGCTTTCCCCGTGTTCCTGAGATGGAACAGGGAGTGTGAGCAGTGGTGGAGAGGAAGCGTGACTTGGGAGAATGAAAATAGTTGTAGTATCCATGGAGCAACTTAAAGGGACATGGCTGCCAACACCAGTGTCAAAAAACTTAGTTTCAGGGAAGACAGTGTGAATTTAATTAAACTGAATTGAGCTGTTTTTAAGTATTGATTATTTCAGTTGTATTTCACACAATTTTGGAGCTGCATGGAGTTAGTTTAGTGATAGCATCTATTGTTGAGGTTGTTGAGGAACGAAACAGCTTCTCCAGGTCACACCACCAATGCAACTGTTCCTAAACTGTGTCCTGTGTTTGATGGGATGGATGACATTAAAGTCTGGGTTCAATAACTTTCCCATGTTATTATGCTGGTAAAAAAAGAGTGGTGTGAGAGAAGGATCAATGCAGATTCTTTGGATCCAAAGCAGTTTGGTCTTGCCTAGTTACTTGATGAGTGTTTGTACAGTATAACCCATCCACCCATGAAGAAATCACTGGCCACAAGGCAGTGTGCAGATTGTTTGTCAAAAGGTGTTCTGACCATGTGGAGAAGTTCTTCTTCTTATGGAATTGGGAAGCAGTTATTAGAAAACAGTTTCTTCTTTCTTTTCTTTTTTTTTTTCTGACTCAACTGTGATGACTTTTTGTTGGAAAAAAAGAATTTTTTCCTGAGAAAATACACATAGGGGTGCAGAGGGTTTTGAAATTACACACTAACACATGATGCAGCAGGATTTCCTTGTGAGCAGGAGCAGGGGGGCTGACTTCAGGATTGTGATTAATCTGAGAGGATGTAATTTTTACTGGCTGCTCAACAGAGAGTGTGTAGTTGAAATTCTGTGATTCTGCTGCTGATGGACACATGGATTTACATCAGTGAGAATGGGTAGTGGGAACAAAGCTTCTTTGAAGCTGGGTGAACAGTTAGTGCCAGTTCTGGAGGTTCAGAGCACTTCATCCATCTACAGCCCCTGTGTCTGGAGGTTGGCAGTCCACACCTCTGGTGCTTCCTAACATTTTACAAAGTGCTGGAGTTGGCTAGTTCACTGAGGGACAGCGTTTCTGGCTAAGTGTCCTCACCCAGTATGCTGTGGTCCGAAGTGAGGGCAGCTGAAACCCTGCTGCTGGAGCTGTGACTGGGCTCTCGGAGCTTGTCACCTCCTGTCCCTGCCCACAGCCTGTCTTCATGTTGTGCAGACTCGTATGTGGCTTCTTCTGCAACTGCAGAGCACCTTTTGAGAGCTGAGAAGGTTTGTGAGCAATATTATAGCTCATATTTGGATGCATTGACAAAGTTTCCTTGGGGTAGTCAGGAACTCAACAAGTCAATGTTTTTCATTTGAAAGAACAAAATGTACCTCGAGTTTGTGCTGGTGACTGTGGAATCTCTGGTTTCTTTCCCTTGGTTGTAAAGACATGTTCTGGTACAAGTTGGCTAAATACTGGTAATTTAAATAACATTTTAGTAGGCAAGTGAGCCCCCGGAAGTGTAAGGTTGCAGTGAGAGAAGTGCTGAATTGTGATGACTTTCTAAGAAAAGTCCTTTTACTGGGATGAGAACACGCCTTTACGGTAACATTGTGGTTTATTTTCTGGTAACATGCACAAGAGCCTCTCACACCCTGCTGAGAATTCCAAAGTACCAGATCTGTTGTTACCACAGGACATACTGAAAGAGGCAAACTCTCCTGAAGTTGTGCAGGAATGTTAAAGCCAGAATTCACATGCAGCAGTGCTGAATAGGTGATTGGCCTCTCTGGGATCTCCCTGTGCATCTTGGAGTCTTGGGATGAGGCTCTGGCTTCTGGTGCTTGGAGTCAAATCCAGAAGGTGATGCTGAATCTGCTGCCAAGATAAGGAAGTGCCTTATCTAAATGTGCTGTATTGACTTCAGGTCTTAAAATGCCAGCCCGTGTCTGCAAGATACTTCCTGCTTTCTTTAAAGTTTCGGGGATTTACTTGGAGTCAGTCTCATTTATCAGTGGAGCTCTGAAACTCCAATTGCAGATTGTCATCTCCCGCTTGCAGTGCCACAGTGTCTGCTCGTTTGGTTAAAACCAGAAAGGAGTAGAGCTGGGTTTTGTTCTTGGAGAAGAAAGGGAAATCCTACAAAGTTTGAGTTCGTGAGCAGATCATTGTTTTGTTGTTTCCACCCGGCGCATCCAGGGATATGCAGTATTTTGCTTTTCCATGCTGATGTAGTTTTGTTGGTTTGGTGTTCAATATGTGATCAGAACACAGAAACCTCTTTCTTTTTTCCCTTAGAAAACCTGTGGCTTAGAGAGTGTTACTATGACCTCTTGCAAATTTTCAATTTGAAAATACACTTTGCAAAATAAGTGTTGTTTTGTGAAGGTGCACTCTGATTTTTTTTAAAGGCAAACCTCACCTTCAGCTTGCTGAAAGAGCTGAAGGGAAGGAACTGCAGAGGGAATCTTGTCCTTAGTTTTGATTTTGTAGCAACTTGCTAATTTAATTTCTGGCATGTCCTATTGAAAGTCTGACTGTAGGCAATGGTTGCAGCACTTGGCAGCTCGTGTGTCACTGTGGGAGAATACCCAGGAACTCGGGTGCTCTCCCTGTGGTTTGAAGGAACTGTGCTCCTGGCTTTGCCAGCTTGGCCACATTTCTTCGTTTGCATCCCTGCATGCATTTTATAGTTTGGAAAATACTTTTTAATAGTAATGGTGTGCTTGACATAGCAGGATGTCTTGGACAGGAGATCCATCAGGGCCCAAACAGTGTCACCTGTGTCCTGTTCTGAACTGTAGGTATGACATGAACTTGGTAAATTTGGGAACTCTGCCTTAATTTTGGAATGGACTTGGTCAGTTTGGTAACTCTGCCTTAATTTTGGAATATCTGGGGAGAAAATGCCTATTTATAAATGCAGGTAATTCCATGTGAAGTACAAGTAGTGCAGATACAAAGCTTTTCATGCCTTCAGGCCCCTGACTTTGGCGGGTGTTGGGAGCACTGGCTGGCCAAAGCTGCCAGCTCCTGCTCCCTGACCTGGCTCATCCTGCCCAGAGGGGAACTGGGGCTTAAAAGACACAAAAAGGTTGTACATGGTGTGGTGGGACAGGCTCTCAGCTGTGCTTGTCAGCATTATTAGACATGAGAGCTTGATGTGGGACTGTATTATGAGCTCCAGTCACAGAGTTATTAATCATTTATTTCAGAATTAGGAGCAGGAGGTGGAATTCTTCAGCCTGTCTCCCTCCAGCTGAAGGGCAGGTTGCTTCAGGTGGTTCCCAAAAGTAAAATTTTACTAGGAAACAGTGTGAGAGAACGTCCAGCCAACTGTGTTCCTTGCTGTGCAAGATTTCAGCAGCAGATATGTTATTTATTCTGTAAATAAGTCTAGTGAGTTTATATTCTGTAACTCTACAAATAGCAGGCTTGTATTATATTGGCAGATTATCTGAATGAAAACAGCGTTGACAGATTGTTCAGCTCATAGGAAAAAGATATTTCTTTGTAGAGTAACTTAGGGGTTATCCTGTGTCCAAAGTATTGCTAAATGTCAACTAATTTTCTACAATAAAATAATAAAAATCAAAATAATTCATCTTGGATACATTTTTACATACTAAAGCATACCATGTGGAGGTGTTTTTTGAAACCAAAATCAAATAACAGGCTGAGTATCTGTTTGCTCTCCCCCACATGAGGGTTTCTCTCTCTCCTTTTAGGGTTAGAATCCCCAAGGACCTGGAAGATACCAACATGTTTGTGTTTATAAGTGCAAAATGAAACTTCATTTGGGAATGGGTAATGGATTCCACCTTAAATGCATGCTCAGTGTGCCAGTTTTGCATTGTTAATTTCCAGATCTGTTCATTAAGACCTCATGAGCTGGTTGCTGCCAGTGGAATTGCACAAGATGGTTGAGCTGCTCTGCCAGCCTGCCTCAGCTGAGAGGAATCTGTGTCTCCACCGCTGTACAGCTCTCCCTTCCCTTTGTGCTGCTGCTGGCTTGGCCTTCCCTGGAGCTGAATTCCCTACCTGGCGAACTCCTCTGCTTGGGAGGGAGGTTTTTCTGCTCAGTGAGTGAGTCGAGTCAGGCTGTCAGAGTCAGGAGTTGATAGAGGTGATACAAGGTCAGTGGCAGGAATTCTTTTGGAGAAAAATGGTCCTGGAGATGGGAATCCTTCAGGTGGGAGGTTCAGGTTGATTCAGCTGTGCGTGCCTGTGCTGGGTGTGGATGTTCAGCATGGAGCCCATTGCTCTGTGTGAAGTTGGGGTTCTGCGGGTAACTCTTACCTTCACTGAATGCCCCCTGCCAGCTCTGCTGTCTGCAGCCTGTGTTTGTTCTTCCTTTCCTTGGGGCTGGTCTCGCCCTGCCAGAGCAGCCTGGTGCCATCAGCACATTGTTGGCATTCTTTTCTAGATGGAAGGGTGTCGCAGTCTGGCCTCCAGCTCCCACTCCCGGTATCATGGGGTTGTTTGGGTTGGAAGGGACCTTACAGATCATCTTGTTCCATGCCCTCCACGCCTTCTCCAAGCCCTGTGTTCCTGGGGGCTCCCCTGGGGGCTCCCTGTGTGGTCAGGGATGGCCACTTGGTTTGCTCTTTGTCTCCTGTCTCTTCACCAGGTAACCTGTCCATGCAGGGCCTGTTGTTTCCATGGCAGCTGCATTTCTTTAAGGGCCTTTTCTGAAGAATCTTGTTAAATGTCTCTTGGAAATTAAAGCAGGCTTTGTCAAGTACAGTCCACTGGTGTAAGGGAGGGCCTTGGGAGAAATCCTGTCGATTTGTGGAACTTGACTTTGCTGTACAAAAGGAAGGTTGATTTGCCTGTCTAAATACTGTAGTTTATTCAGTTGCCTGCAGATCTATTTTCTAGAATGGTTTCTACTAAATTAGGCTCACTAGACTGTTATATCAGAGTGTTAGGTGAGAGAGTAAACATAACTATAAATTGTGTTCAAGAGTAAGCACTGCTTCAAACAGTAGAATTTTGTTTTGAAAGCTGTTTTTTTTCTGGTTCACTTTTGTGGCTTTTTTGATGTCTGATAGTTTTGTTTTTCCCATATCCTTACTTTAATAGGACATTGTTTGTGGGAGAGGAATTAAACATCTCTTTTCTAAGAAATGAATATTTTTAACAATAGAGAAGTACTTATGTGTTTTAGGATCTCTGTTTTCCTGAGTTCAGTGCAAATTGGTCCATGTCCTGATAATTATTGATAGTGGAGCTGGAGAAAAGGACCAAGAGAAGGATAGATACACAGACTACTCACCTGCAGGCCTGTTCCTGTTGGCTACTGGGCTTAAAGAAACCCAAACAAATGGTTGCAGTGATACTGTAAAACAAATAATGTAGCACAGGGAGTGCAAATCAGCCCTGCAGAGATCATCCTTGCACACAGAGCTGAGATTGGAGGGCTGCTTGCCTTTGGCTGCTTCCAAACTGTGCTCAGCCATCTGTAACCTTTGTGCCCTGCTGTACAGAGTGCTCTGGGAATGGCAGTGAGAGTGGCGGAGCGCTCCAGTGGTAAGGAGGGAAGCTCTTTCCCAGACTTGGCCACAGTTTCAGGTACTCTGCCCTTTGAGTCTCAGATCCTGGCTTGTTTATTTTTCACCTCCGTTCAGGTCCATGATCCCAGTGTTTCCCTTAAGCTCTCTGGTGCTTCTTCTGTTTTAGCATTAGCTGATTGTTCTGCTTGTATTTACATAAATCAAATAGAGTTCACCTATAATGTGTCCTTTCCTATCCCTCTGAGAAGGGCCAGTGTAGCTGATCAGAAGAAATGGCATAATTTCTGTGGGGTTTTGCATCTCTTTTGCTTCCCTAGTCAGAGGAGTGGGTTTTTTTTCTTTTTTTTAAAATGTCTTTTGTTTCTTTAAGCTCCATTTGCAGCAGTTTTCTTTGACAAAGTAATAAGATGGAGCTGAAATTTAATTCCTGTTTCAAAATGGTCTAGGGAAGTTTTGAATACTAATTATTATGCTGTTGTACAAGATACCGGACACGATCAGAACCTGGAGAGGTGTGTTTCAATATTGAACTGTTACGCTTAGTTTTCTTTCCAAAGGGAACCAGAGAAGCTGCTTGTTTTTGCTTTGCAAAGGGAAGTTTTTACACGCTCAAGTTCATGTTGGTCGAACTATAAAGCACCAGCATCAAGGACAGAAAGCACTGGTGTGGGGGTTATGTAAATCCTGTTGCCTGACATGGTAATGAATCGGGAATTTCTTGTCTTGGAGGTAAATGTTTGTGAATGCCAGAGCCATTAAAGCTGGGAGGACAAGCCTTTTCCACTGATATGCCTTACTTTTCTGATTTCTCATTGCTGGCTGTTGGTTCAGAGCTGTTGGTGTCCTGGTGGAAGGTTGAAAAGGAAAGACAAGAGCTAAGAGATGAGGCTGAGGGATAAGAATCAAGGGAAGCAAAGTGTCACATTTGAGTGTTGGAGGGAGGAATTGTCACTTGTAGCTGCCATTATTTCCTGGACATTTTGTTTCCCCAAGGTCAATGTATTGTTACAAAACTGCTAAGACTTGAATGTGTATCCTTTTCTAAACTTTCAGAATGTTTTCTTGGCGATCTCTACCCTTAAGGATTGCCAGGCCTTTTGCAAATGTGCCATTCATCAGCATCATCTATAGCATTCATGCAGGACTTGGAGCCCCTGTGCAATGGCAGCAGGTACCCACCAGCATTTTCTGCAGTGAATTCTGAGCTATCGACAGGGTATGTCACTGATGGAGTTTTATTGTGAAGTACACAGCTGAGAATAACCTTTCACATCTTCCTCACCCATAAATTTTTGGCAGTCAGCTCCTTTGTTGTCTGTCCCTCAAACAACTTCCTTGACCTAAAGTCATGCTTTGGTAACACCCACATCCCAGGCTGAGCTATTGTGTGTGCCTCTGTCCTGAAGGCCACGTGTTGCTCCTCTTTGTAACTCGTGCTTGCATTCAGGCCGATGTCAAAAGATAATGACTTTGTGTGGCAGTGGTCACAAAAAGCATTCAGCATGTGGGACAGTCAGCTCTGATTTGTAGTTCCCCAGTTGTGATCTCTTCACCCACAGGCCTGGTAAAGGACAAATAGCACCACTGTGAAGTGTCACAGTGCCACTGCAGTTGTTAATGCTGCTGGAATCCTGAGCCTGTGTGCAGGTTCACTGGTACTGGCAGATGTGAGCCTGACACAGGGAAGAGCTTGAGGAACTAAGCTATAATGGAACAATTATGTAATTAAAGAGCATGGGCATGTACAAAAGCAGTGACTTCCAGCTCTTCAGAAGAAACAAATTCATGATGAGCTCTCTTTGCACCAAATGAGGTGTCAGGGGTGAGTGGAACAGGCTGTTCTGGCTCGTGGTGGGGGCAGCTGGTAGAGAAAGTGTTGTTGTGCAAAGTAGCTTGTTTTATATACAAATGTAAGAAGGAGGTGTCCTTTTTAATCTCTGGTCAAGCTATTGCTGGTGCTGGTGGCATGCCAGGCTCTCTGAGGGAAGACCCACGAGCAGCAGGAGTGTCCTGAGGCAGTGAGGGAACCGTCCTGCCCTTCCGGCGGCTCCTGCGGCTGTGTTGCAGTCAGAGCTCCCTGAAACGGGGCCTCGGTTGGGAAGACAAAAAGCTGTGGGGAAGGAAGAGAAGAGCATGCTGGTAAAAGGCTAGAAATTATCTGAATATCATCTTACATTCACCACACTTGCCTACTAATAGTCAACAAAGAACAAAAACTTAATACACGGGGCAGCCTCATTTGTATTATTTTTTCTTAGCTGTAAGCTCAGGCAGTTTGGGACTTGGTTGCTGGGGATTTTTTTTAATCCTCAAGGGGAATGTTGGTTTTCCCATTGTTATAGATGGCTCAGATGAGCACGCCTGTGGTTGACATGGGTATTGTTAGGCAGTTACTCCCATCTTGTTTCAAATAACACATGCCTCTGACAAATCAAGTGTCAGGACTGGAAATTCCTGTGTTAAGTTTTTAGCTGCAGAGTGGTTATTTTTGTGGTGTTCCAACAAAATTTATTCAAATTGATTTCTGAATATGAATTTAAGGTGGGATAGGTTTCTTTTTTGTTATTTTTTTGGGTGGGTTCTTTGTTAGGTTTTTTTTGGGTTTTGTTTTGTTTTTTAGTTGTGGTAAATATATTTTTTTCTAAGGATTTCAGTGGGGAATTCCTGCAGAGCTTTCATGCTGCAGGGTAAAGGCCTGTGGCTTTAATGAGATCACTGTTTCTTAGTTGTTAAAAAAAAATACACTTTACTTGATCATTTTAAAATTGTCTGCAAAATAGTAAGTGGTAGCTTCGTTTGACTCGGATATCTCTTTCTTGCAGATTTTGTAGTTGAGCAGGTTGCGTGTGCCACACGCAGAGTAACCTTCACTGCATCCTTCCAGCTCTGGGAAGGACAGGAGTTTGACAGACATCAGTCTGCTACTTGCGAACAGAAGCCACTCCTGAACACCAGACTGTGTGAGGCATAACTCCCCAGGTTTGGAAACCAGGCTTTCATTTTTTGGTCTCTTGCCATAAAGTTGCCAAAAGGTGGATCTTGTCAGTCAAGTCTCTTTTGTGCTGTATCCTTGTTTCTTCCAAAGCAGGCAAGTTACCCAGGGCTCAGATAAGGAACAAATGTTTTTCCTAACTTGGTCTAGGAGAGAACATTTATTTTGGATGAGATCTCCCAGAGGAACTTGAACAGATCCTCCCCACTGGAGGGGAAGATCAGTAAACCCAGCTGGATACAACAACACTGTGTGCTTGGGCAGTTGAGAATGTCATAGCGGAATATGAAATAGGGGAGCAAAGTCATGTGCTGTTAACCTGGCCAAGAGCTGGCTGATGGTGTTGAGATCAGAGCTGTTGGTGCTCAGAGTGCATCCTGAGGGTGCACAGAAGGGTGCACCTAGTGAGTGTCTCAGTTTGGCTGCCATCCCAGGTGGAAAGTTCCTGTCTTGGGGGCTCCTTGGTCTGGGTGTCTGTGATCTCACCACTGGAACCCCGTGGCTCTAAATACCATTTTCCCCCCTTAATTTTAAATGTCCTCATCAAATGTGATGAGAAAAATTGACACCACCCTGCCCCCATCATGTTCTTTTCCTTGCAATATTTTTTCCTTGCACTGCAGCTGATAAGAATTTTCCTGTATTACTCGCAGAGATTTAACCTTGCAGTATGATTTCTTGAGGACTACTACCCAAAATGTTGCAGTGGTTAATAGTTTCCTATAATACCTGCTCTGCAGTCCTCTACCCCTCACTTTCAAGCAGAAATTTTCTATTATTTAGTCTTATAATTATTTTCTTTTAAGAACAGTAGTTCACTTTTGAAAAACTGCAAAGCATTTATCACTTATTCATCTCCATCCTCTAACTGGAATGTGCTGTGTTGTGAGAATAGATGCTAGAAAGACTTTTACTGTTGTGGTTTTATTTAATGAAAGGATAGTATTGGAGTGTGTTTTTCTCTAATTGTGTCATTTGAAATTTGTTATTTGAAATTCACTCATTTGTTTTGTGCATTGCTGGAATCTCTAGGATCACAACTCTTAAGTCTAAAATCATCTTGCTTTTACAGCCATTAAGGTATATTAAAACTGTAGACCTCTGTCCAGTCTTGTGTTTTACTGGAACAATGGGCTTGTACTAGGATGGTTATTTATTTACTTTTACTTTTGTCGCTCTTCCTAGGCTTTCTTTGTTCCTGGAAGAGTACAGAAAAAAAAAAAAAAACTAACCAAAAAAACCCACCCAAAACAATAGAGAGAGATCTTGAGTTAATCAGTCTTGGGGGTGATAATTTACAATATTCTTGGCAGCTGCTTGTCCAGTCTCTTAGTTGCTGGAAATTTCACTGCATTTCCTAAGCACCTTATTCCAGTGCTGTATATTCTCACTGACTGTTTTTTTTCCAAACTGACACATTTTGCAGTTAACTTTTGGGTTTTATTTCATCACAGTGAGCTATTTCTGGTGTGCCTCAGTGTCCATGAGCTGTCTTTTTTTTTTCTCCTTGAGCTTTAACACAAACTGGGTCTTTGAGTTTCTCAGTGTTTCCTCCTACCTCTGTTTTTTTTGTCCTCTGACCCAGCTTACTGCTTTGTAGACTCCCTCCTGTCAGTTCATATCTTGAAGCATGGACCCCCAAACTGGGCACTCTGTTCTGATGTTGATGATTTAGTGGCACGAGGTGGATTGTTTTTCATTTATTAATTTTTTGTGACAAGCTTTTCACAAGAGTCCCTTGCTTTTCCCTTATCCTTTTGCCTGTTATTCATGGAAGGCTTTGCAGGCCATCCCAGGGGCTGAGAATCCCCCTTGGCCTGTGCTTGGGTGTCTGGAGTCACTCTGGATTTCTGTCACTGAGAGGCACAAAGGGCGGGCTGGAGCCGCGTGGGGAGCAGTTGTCACTGGTGGGACAAATGGGTATTGGCCTGTGACAGGGACAGCTTCCCCTGTGTGGTTAGCACGGGCTGCAGCACCAGCACAGCATCAGTCCTTGGCTGAGATGGCTTCAGAGAGCAGCCCAGGCTCTGCCCTTGCTCCTGGTGAGGGGGTGAGGCCGCTGCTGGCTGATGCTGCTGCCTGCTGCAGTTGTCTGTGCTGCCATTTGATTAGCTGCAGTCTTCAATATTCATGAAGAGCACTGAAGAAAGAGGCTGCCTTGTTTGTTCAGCATCAAGCTGTTGGAAGCATACATGGAACATTGGTTTCTCCACGTCTTTTGATTTCAAATGCTGCTTTTTTGTTATTATAAAATGGCACAAGTCTTCATGACAACTTTGACAATACAGAGAGAAGACTTGGGGGTTTCTTTTGTGGTGTAACAGCAGCTGTAAGGGAAAAAACTGGGAAAGAAAATTAAAAAATGCTAAAAAAGTGACGAAGGGATGCATTTAATGTGAATGTAATCTTTGTGTTTCACAGACTTGCCCTAAAATTTTCCTAGGAAACAGCCATCTTCCAGCATGGACAGCATTTGCAGCTTTTGTTTCTTCCAAACTGTAGGTACATTTTTGTACCAAGCAGAGAAGTTTCGAGCTTTGAAACTAGTCTTCTAGTTATGACATCACTAGCAACATTTATTTATTGTCTGTTTGAATCCTGGAATCCTTATATCACAGCATTTGTTTCCTATCAGTTTATAATCTTCAGGGAATAGCTTCAGACAGATCTGATTTGGTGCTCTACTGTTTTAAGAGCATGATGATTTGAAATTTGGATTTCATTCCTTGTTTGCTTATTTTGAAACTGCCTTTTGCTTTGTTTTACAAGCTAATGGGTTGTGGGACTATATTGGTAGAGGTGGGATGAAAATTAAACATTGATTAATTTATAAATAAATAAATGGAACTAGGTTGTACTTTCTAGGCCTGACTGAATTTTGTTCACTTAGTAGTTTTAGATTGATAAACATACCCAATGTTTTTTTTTTAGTGTTTTTTTGTCCACAGTTAGTGCTTTCCCACTTCTTTTTTTTTTTTTTTTTAGGTGGCAGCCTATCACCTTTGCTGCCCTCCTGTCACCCCCAAGTGTCTGCTTTTGACTGATGAGCCTCTGTCCCCTCGACCCTTGTCACTGGTTCCTTGCAGAGCAGTTTGGCCCCTGCTTGGAGCCCAAGGCTGGTTTGGGGT
This sequence comes from Donacobius atricapilla, assembly GCA_013397315.1. Classification (NCBI taxonomy): domain Eukaryota; kingdom Metazoa; phylum Chordata; class Aves; order Passeriformes; family Mimidae; genus Donacobius; species Donacobius atricapilla. The sequence continues at coordinate 279,262 of WBMY01010471.1, read as the reverse complement.
GTGTGCCACGGGTCTGGGATAAAGCAGGCTGGTTTGGTGTGTGTGCCATGGGTCTGGGATAAAGCAGGCTGGTTTGGTGTGTGTGCCACAGGTCTGGGATAAAGCTGGGTTGGTGTGTGTGCCACAGGTCTGGGATAGAGCTGGGTTGGCGTGTNTAAAGTTGGTTTGGGGTGTGTGCCACAGGTCTGGGATAACGCTGGTTTGGGGTGTGTGCCACGGAGCAGTGACAGCACCGTCAGCCTTTGCCCGCTCATCAGCAGCCGCTGTGTCTGGACGGGGGTTTTTGGAAACACACCCATGGAGTTTGACAGCTTTTAGTAGCTTTTGTCAGCAGATAAATGGATTTGAGAAGCAGAAAAATGCTGGGGACAGTGGCTGAACCGCCTTCCTTGGGTGCCCCAGGCCCTCACGGTGTAGCTGCAGCTCCCCGGTGCTGCTCCGCTGGGGGCTGCTGGCAGCGGCGTGTGGGAGGACAGGGATCTTCCTCTGCAGGGTAGAGAGCGCTCTGTGGTGTCATGGATGGGGATTGGCATACTGAGGGTTGGGGTGGAGGAGCAATTGATGTTTTGGTCCTGTACTTCCGTGGCTCCCAACCTGATGGAGCACGCTTTGTTGTGTAGTTGGGCATTTTATTGGGTGGGGCAGCACAGAGTACTGCAGGAAACACAGTATTTGAGTGACTGCTCAGGGAGCCTGGCTAGTTCTCTGGGAATATGGCTTTCTTCCCTGGCACTGCAGCTGGGAGGCCATCAGCACTTTATTCTTCCAGTGTACCTCCCAGGGAAGCTCATCTCCATGATTACATCACTTACCTTACCAATATATCTCCCTTTTTAATAGACTAGGAAGAGCCTTGCCATCAATCTTTTACTTTCCCTTATAATAGCCCTCAAAAATCCAAGGGGAAAAATGTCAGCTGCTCTCGGATCTCTTGGGAGTTTGGCGCTGTGTGTGTATAAAGAGCTTGAGTTTTGAATGTTTAAATCAAAATCCGTTCAGTCTTAGCACATTTTCTCTCTGGTTTCATCCATGTAGTGTACAATTCTGCCAGTCGCTCTTCTGCTCTGTTTTCTGTAGACTGCGATATTTTTAAGAATCCTTTCCTTGATCAAGCTCCAAAACTGTTTTCCTGCCCCTCTTCTTCACAGTGACTGTATCTAAGTCCTTGGTTAATAGACTTAACAGTTTAGCATTAAAACAACAAAAAGTTTGTGCTGTTTTATCACTGCCTTGTAATGCTTTCTTATCTGAAATTAAAGTAAGAAATTAAAAAAAAAAACCCAGTATAACAGACCAAAACAACAGCCAGTGGGAAGAGGAAACTAAACAACTAAATATGGAGTATAACAACTCAAGGCAGAATTTCTTGCTTCTCACAGCCAAGAACTGGATGGTTGGATGTCAGGAGCAGGAATCTCACCAGCTACCTGACAGTGGTTTTCCCCTAAAATCATCTTTGTTTAGGAACTTCTGGATGTTAAAGATTCATTTCCCCTGTAACCTGGGGGCTGTGCTCAGAAAACGGATGATAGGCTTCAGGCATTAATTTCAGTCTTACCTTGCTCTTGTAACGTCAATTGTTGACTTAAGGAAAGCGTGTTATGTTTGCAAGCCAGTATTTAACTACTGTGCTAATTATTTTCTCTTCCATTTCCCTGTAATGGGGTTTAATTTCATCCTAGTCTTCTTCAGTCTTGGAATTTGCAAGCAGATTAGAAATTAAATTGTACAGTAGAGAACTAGCAATAATAAATACCCTTTTAAATGTTAATTTTAAAATAATAAAAAGAATTGTAAAACCTCTTCTGTTAAAAATGATACTTTGAAATGTGTTCTGGGTGCCATTTTTCTAGTGAACTAAAATCTCACTATGTTTTCTTTATTCTTCCTTTGGCAATTAATCTCATAACCCATTCTCCCAGATCATTCTTCTGGTGTTTTAGTAAGGTCAGCAGCTACTCTAATGACAACCTTTTTTCAAATGTGGCTGCCAAATTGCATTTTCATGTCAGATGAATATCTTCTGCCTGCAAAGAACACATGGATACTCCTGTTACAGAAACATTAGCTACTCCATCTCTGCTCACTGTGTTCATGTATCAGTGCTTCCCTCCTTTGAGGAATGATTGAAAACTTGTGGAAGAGGCTTTTGTGCCCATTGGCAAGGAGTTCATGAAACTTTTTATAGCTTAAAAGACAAAATTTTCTCAGCATTGCCCTAAGAGTGCTGGAGAGATGTTTTTAGCTTCAATGTGGGAAATTTTGCTGAAACTAAGAACTGTCTTATTTTGAATTCTGTTAATATGCCCAGTATCTCTGGAATTTCAAGATGGCTATATTGACTGCAGTTAACATGTGAATAAAACACACAGTAAAACATAATATTCTTTATAATATATATACAGTGTCTAAAATGAATAAAACATGAAAGTGTTGAAGAGTTCCCTGAATTCTGACTGCAAAGGAAGGTTCAGGATTTGGGAGTGCTCAGGGCTGGGTTTAATTGGTGCTTTAGGTTCAGAGGGCTGGCACTGAAACAGGCTGGTCTTTAGAACTGCAGTACCCACAGGTCTATTAGACATGATGTTCAGGCTCTGTGTTGTCTCATGTCTGCTCACGGTGCTCTGTCTACAAGGTCACATCCTTCTTGCAGTTCTGGTTTTGAATAGTACCTACAGAAATGAGAAGCTGGGAACAGGATTTGATTTCACTTTTTTTTTTTTTTTTTTTTGAATTGAAGAGTAGAAGAGGAAAAATCCAGAGGCATAAAAACCTCAAACACGTTCAGAGGTGGAGTTTTTGTTCCATGTACTGATTGGGAATTACCTGTGATTTCTCTGGGAGTTCTATATTCAGGACTTTCAGTACTTAGGAAGGATGTGTGATTTTCAGCACATATGTTTTAGGATGCTGAATGCCTGCTTTAAGTGCACAGTGAAGTCCAGGTTTCAGCCTGCAGGTAAGACAGGTGCTTTCCATAGCAAATGCACAAGTAATTCACTGTGTTCCTGCAAAAGAGGAATAAGCCCAAAAGCGTTAGTTTAAAAAGGTAGTCAGTTCCCTTTTCTCTCTTTAGCAGTATTAAGACCAGAGCATTTTTGATAAAGAAATGTAAAAATTGGTGCTGGGAATCGCACTAGAGTTGCACGGCTTTTGGAGCTCTTGTTTTCTTGTGTTTCCTCTTCCAGCCAGGTGTGGGAAGGCCAGTTAGCAATCCTGCAGGGATGGGCTCCTTCCCAGTGCCTGTGGGCCTGGGATAGACTGATAGTGTGTTTTGCTGTAGATTCTACAATTGCACATTAAAGCAGCATATCCTGCTTCAAACCCATTATTTAGAAAACTAAGTGTGACAGAGACAGGAGAACATGGTAATCACAGTAGAACAGGCCAGGCTGAGGTAAAGAATGAGAGGTGGGATTGCTCTTTTCTCTTGGTCATGGGCTGGAAATCGATTAGTGTTGGACTTGAAATATGTAATTAATGATGAAAACAGCTGCTGGCAATTTGGAGTGTATTGAACATGAGCTGTGTAATGAAGTAGGGAGGTAAGCTCAACCACTTTAAATGGGAGAACCTGTCATCTGTAATATTAAAAATCTGCCTTAGTATTAGAAAACTGAAATGTTAGAGTACTCAGTAATTTACAGTATTTAGCATTAAAAATCTGAATGAGCTAATTATGGGTATTAAAATGGCTACAAGAAAATTTGGGCATTGAAAGTTTATAGATGCTCTAAACAGTAATTAAGGATGCTATTTTAATATGTAAAATTCATTAAAGTTGAGCAAAGAAAAATCCTCATGCAGCTCACAAGGGAAAGTATAGAAAGAAAAATCTTCTTTTAAATTCTTATTATCTCTTACTGAATTTATTTGAATAACTAAGAAATATAAAATTAGACTATCCTCTTCTCACACATAGTATAATTTGAGATGCTCCCATGTCCTTACTAAAATTGGAGAAGATAGTCCTTTGTATGTTTATCTACTTTTATACTTCAGTTGATAGGGGATTAGAGACTGTTTGTGATTGTTTTTGTCTACTCTGTATTTTCTGGGATTTTTCTATTTTACAGCTTCTGAGATCACAGTTGAAACAAATGCTATACTTTTATGCTTAATCAAGCAGCTTCCTCATTTTTAGTTGGTGAAATGTTTTTGGCACCCTTTTCTCAATCTGACCTTGCTGGGCTATAATGGCAGCTCCCTGAAGAAAAGGAGGAAAGCTCTGCTTTCAGCTGGCTCTTGATGACCCTTTTGGTGCTGGAACCTCTTCATGGAGCAGTCAGAGAAAATCCAGCCAGACTCTCTATCAACCTGCAGGCCTTTGGGTAAGCTCAGACAAGTAGCCAAGAATAGGAGAAATCCCTTTGGCTAGAAGTTACAAAGTCTCACCAATTTCTTCAGAAGCTCAGCAGAGGGCTTAATGGATTATCTGAATATGGAATTGTCCTGGAATGGCACTTTTTTGCAAAAGGGATTTACATTACGTGTGTTCTTGAGGCATCCACCCTCTCCCCTTCCAGCCAGGTGATGGTACACCAGTGACACTGAGTTGGATTAAGTATATTGCTCAGTTAGACTGGGTAAGATTAATAAATAGAATGGGCCCTTTCAGTTTACCACCAACTTTTTTTTTAACTGCTTTTTACTGGGGATAATCAGGATTACCAAGATGTGCCTCTTTCTGCTAAAATTCTGGTGGTGTTTCTTTAGCACATGTTTTTGCCATTCATAGTTTGGGTCATGGCAGGTTTGAAGGTTAAGACTAAATCCTTTGGGAAAGGGAGACATCCAGAGCTCCCTTTAAAACTATGTTTATTGATGAGTAGCTTTTTTCATTGATATCTGTGTTTGTTGATGAGTAATCTTTGATTAGCACCAGCATCATTGACTCCTGATGAACATCATTGCCTTTCTCTAGAAATACAGGAGGATTTGTGTTGAATTCTAGCTGTTCTAGGCTCTATGCCTCCCCTAAATGGAGTTTGAGCATGTCCAGTCACTCCTTTTGAAACCCAAAATAGAATTACTATCTCATGTGTCACTGAACAAATAATTCTGGAAACACTTTCATTTGCACTTTTGCTGTAAGTTTTACAATCACCGCATTTTCCTTGAGAAGTATTTCTGAAAAATATTTAGTTGGCTTTTCCTCAAATCAGAAAATGTTTTTTCTCGTTACATGTAGCTGTTCAGGTGGATGAATATTGCCTTGACCATTGGACTGAATTCTCCATGAAATAGTGTCAAATCTCCTTTTCCACACTGCAATTACGTGCTCTTCAGCGCTTCTCTTAGCAGGACCCTGATCAATACAGTACTTCATAATTTCTCGGGTTCAACTCTGATTTAGAGAGGATGTTAGTGTTAATGTGTTCAGATTATTCTCTGGAAGAGATCATGCTGTTAGTTCATTCAGCAGACAAAATCAACTTGACCTGGACCCAGAAGCTGCCTCTCATCCTAAACCCTTATTGTAATTTACTAAAGCCTCTGCATTCATTGATGTTGCCTGTTCATACTTCTGCTTTATATATTTTCAGAGAAATCATTAACAGCTTCCTCTCCTCTGAGATTATGGTATGGTTTCTTAGAAGCCACATATCAGTCCAAGTTTTTTTGCTTGTATCACCTCTTTTCCCTAATTCTTGAGCCTTTCTTTCCCCCACTAAAAAATAAATAAGTAAAAAGACCAGCAACTCAGAAGAGCAAAAGGCTGAGCATTAAATCCTTTGCTACTAAAGCTCTGGGATTAAGAGTTTTTTAACTGCTGAATTCTGGAATATTTCTGAAACAAACCTTTGAATGCGTATTAGTTTGAAAACAGAGAAATCAATCCTTTAAAACAGTTCTGCAGTACACATTTAATTGTGTTTATTCCAAAAGCTTTTAAGGTAGAAAAGAAGCTTAAAGATTCTTGGCAAATACATGCTACTTGGATAGAAACCCAAGAATTTTAACAGCTGTTTTCTGGAGAATGTCTTGGCTTTTCTTGTTCTTGGTGATTTATTTCTATATAGGCAGTTTGATGTCACCTTTTGCTGATTTGTGGTTTTCAGTTTGGTTTTCTAAGCAGTGAGGCTTTGTACTGCCAGGACAGTGGGACAGAGGAGGGGACAAGGGAAAGAAGCTCGGGGTACTTTAATATTGCTAATTTTTGATCTTTTGAATAGGGTTCAGATTTTTTATAGTTTGACATAAAATGTTATTTAAATGCATTAGAAGGATTGAGTTGCCTCATGTCTCTTAGGAGCACAGCCACTAATTTCAGTTAAATTTGGGGGGGGTGGGAAGTGTCCAAAATACAATCTCCTGCAGTTTTTGTGAAGGCAGATAACTGGCCAAAGTTATCTACTCTCCTAACATCTCTTTCCCATCCCTCTTCTACACACTCTTCTCAATAAAAGCAAGAGCAGGATTTAATTGTTGTTAGATGTTAGAGAATACACACAGAGTCACAGAACAGTAATCCACGGAGAACCAAGCTTCATTGTTTCCACAGCTTGTGGAACTGCTGGAAAAGACAAACAGAAGGGAAGAAAAAGTGTGCAGCAGTCTCATTTGGCCAAACCCGACAAAGAGAGCTTTTATCACTGTATCAGCGTGGCAGCTAAGACTTCTGATTCTGTAGTTCCTGAAAATAGAATTAATGTTCTGATTGGGGAAGAAAAACTTCATCACAGTTTAAACTGGAGCAATGACGTTCCCAGAAAAGGCAGCAGGAGGAACAGAAAAATGTGTTGTACCTTCTCAGAAATCCCCACAAAGCAGCTGATCAGATTTAGGATCTCATTTGATGGCTCATGATGTGTTACTGCAAATTCATTATTTTTAAAGTGGGATTGTGGCTGACTCTTCCAAAGCCACATAATCCATTTAGTGCGGTGACAGACAGAAGTCTGTGTACCAATCGCTGTTCCTGTTCTCTGGGTCAGGAGGTGGTTCCACGGCTGCTTTTACACTCCTGGTTTCTCTGGTTGGTGAGGGCAGAGGGCTTGGTGCACTCAGCCTCTTATCCTTGGGCAGCCGAATGGGAGTACACATTGATCATAAGAGGGAATATGGTTTTATTGTACTTTATGCATATTGCATAAGTTGTCATGGATTAGTGTTTTACTTTAATTTAAGAAGCAGTTTATTTGTATTAATTACTTTTTGAAATTTGACTGCTAGTTGGGAACAATGATTCATTTACTGGGGAAAAATTCAGCTCATTTGAGGTTTCAGGTTAAATTTGACATCTTCAAATCTGACTCTTTAGTGCAAACTGAGCTTTATGCAGTGCTGATGGCAAATGGGAAATTATTTCTAGTTAGCTAATAAATATAACCATTAACAGTTTAAAAACAGAAAGGAAACTTTTACGTAAAAGAAATCCTGGTGAGACCTACAGCCTTTTTAGACATGTCTTTTAAGAATTAAAGTGTGGGAATTATCCTAATGAAAAACAGATTATTGGAAAAAGACCATGTAGGATTCATTTAAACCATCATTTTTTCATGTTAGTGCTAATGTATTAACTTAGTAAGAAATTGTTATGTTTGTGTGATCCTGATAGCAAAGCTGGCATGAATGTGGCCTTTTGACTTCCATCTGAAGAAGAGGTGGAAGACTAAGGACCACATGAATTTTTAATGATAGGTGTCACAATTTTAATGATTAATTACAATGGCAAATTATGCAGAAAGGGACAGTGGGATTTTGTAAAATATCTTGTTTATGTGAAGACCAGAGTTGTATCTCCTCCTAACACTGAGACAGCAGCAGTGTACAGGATAAAATGTAAAAAGTACATTTTGGGATCAAAAGAACCCCAGAAATGATGGGTCTGGTAGTCAGCAGATTATTTGTGTGGGGGTGTTCTGGGAGGTAGGTAAGAAAACAGTTAAACAGTGAACTCAGAACGCAGTGTAGGCTGCTGCTGGAAGGCACATCCAGCTTCCCTCCATCCTTCTGCCCTTGTTTGCCACACTTGTGCTCTTGCCAACATAGTCTGCAGCACTTGACGTTTTAAAGGACTGTATTCTAAAATTGCGGACGTTTTATTTTTCAACTGAAAATGTTTCTTAGAAGAGGAGGCCCAGGAAAAGATATGAAGTATCTGAGCCCCAAGTAGAGAAGTAGTTATTTAGAGGGGGTTTGCTGGTATACCTGGCCCTGGTGACAGGAATGTAAAGGGGAGCACAGACTCCAGAACAAGGGAGGGTTGGGACAGGACAGGATGGAACCCTCATTTGGGTCAGTGAAGGAAAAGAAGCAGAGAGGGAATGTGGTCCCTGAAAGGAGGTGTCAGCTCTGGCTGAGTCTGCAGTCCTTGAGCCACAGTCATGGAAAGAGGAGGAGAGGAAACTGCTTGAGTTTTTATTACGGTAGATGTGTTTAAGAAAAATTAGCCAGAAAATGGCACCACTTTTTAAATAAGTTTGAAGATTAGGGTATCTTACAGTTTTCAATTATTTAAAGGTTTGATTGATGAAACTGTGATCAGCTAAATTCTGGATTAAAAAAATAAAAAAATTACAGTTTAAGATTCCTGTTATAAAACCTGGAGAGCTATGTCTGTTGGTATCTCACTAGAAAGATTAAGAAAAACTTCATTGTCATATTTAAACAATAGTTTTTAACTAACCCTCTGCCTCATGACTGCTTCCAGCTGTCCATTGGTAGGAGGAAAAAAGTTCTTCAGTCTTGATATGAGAAAGGAGATTTTAAGGCTGTGCTTTTGCTGTTCAGAGACTTTTCAGAGTGTTACATTAGCCATAACTAGAAATGAAACACTGGTTGGTTGTGCCTCTGCCTGCTTTGTTCCTGTGAACTGTGAGCCAGATGCAGTGAGATAGAATTGCCCCTGTTTCCCTGACTCTGGGCCTTGTTGCTCTGGGGAGATGTGTATCTCACAGCTCTCTTACAATATATTTTATATATGCATAAGAATCAGACTTTCAAAGGTGGTCGTTGTTATCCAAGCTAAAAGGATTAGTTTTAGAAAATCCTCTCTGTGAAGTCCAGGACAAGTGGAGAGTCCCTATAGGAACTGCTGCACACACGTAACCAGGCCAAGGTTCTTGGTGGGGCTCACGCAGACTGAGCTGCTCACTGAGGTCATGCAGAAGTTTGGGCAGGGTTTCTGTCCCATCCAGCCACCAGGCCCTCACAGTCACTTGCTTGTTCCCCCGGCAGTAGGATCAGAGAGAGAAATGGGAGGGTAAAAGCTGGAAAACTTATGGGTTGAGAGGAGGCCAGTTTAACAGGGAAAATAAAAACTGCACATACAAGCCAAGGAAACCAAGGAATTCATTCATTCAGCCTTCCCACAGGCAGGCACGTGTTCCACACCTCCAGGGTAGCAAGACCCCAACGCAGGTAACAGTGACTTGGGAAGACAAATGCCATCACTCCTATGTCCCCCCTTCCTCTCTCTTCCCTCCACTTTTTACTGTTCATGGTGTCATGAGGTCTGGAATATCCCTTGGGTTGGTTTGGGTCACCTGTGTGCCCTCCCAGACATCCTCAGCCCTCCCTGGTGTTTGTGAAGGAAGGTAACTCCACCCCAGCTGAAGTCAGCATGGTCTCTCACTCCCTTTTCTGACACCCAGAAGGATTTCTGCGTAAAATCCAGTCTGGGTCTGGATCTTACCAGACTGGATCTACTGGCATCAATACCAGTATATTGTCAAAGGCTGGGTGCTGTGAGAGCTTGATGTTCATCTCAAACAAGAAAATATAACAGGAGAAATGATTTTTAACTTTGTCATGTGAGAGAATGATATGAACGGGATTTAGAGGATGTGAGAAAGGAAATTGAAACACTTTTCAAGGTCACATTGGAGCTTGGAAACTCCACAGGCTTTCTCACCATGTCATTGATGCGGACAGCCCTTGGTGATCCAGGGTCTCTGCAAAGCTCATGCATCAGCTTGTACATCATCTCTGTACAGAGAATATTCTGCAATTAGCAGTGCACTGACCTTCCACTGGTCAGAGTGACAGTCCATGGGCAGCACGTGCCATAGCTGAGATAGCAAAGAACTGGAACTTAAGGCATAGCAGTGCACTGACCTTCCACTGGTCAGAGTGACAGTCCATGGGCAGCACGTGCCATAGCTGAGATAGCAAAGAACTGGAACTTAAGGCATAGACTTGACTGAAAATCACCTGCTGGTGTAAGGCAGGGCTGTGAGAAGAAGCAACAGAAATGAGCTGCTGTGGGTAGTACTGGAGTATTTGAGTTTCTAATTGTGTTAGTTGAATTTTCTTGTAGTTTTCTCTCTTTGAATAACTAATAGACATTTTAGATGTTTAGCTCTTTTCTGTGCTTATGCTTTGTATCTAACACTTACTATCAAAAACTGATGGACACCTCCATCCAGAGAAAGGGACAGTGTCACAGGTTTAGTCTCATGGCTGATTAGAAATAACCTGGCCTCAGGATTCCATGAAATCTACTGAGGCTGAAAGTGGATACTCCGTTTTTTGTTTATTCAATGTGTTTTCAAATCCATTGCTTCTTATTAGAGATCTCACTCAAAACATGTAACTGAACCTAAATTAAATGGTGTCTTCTGTGTGTTCCTATAGCTGATTTAACAACTAAGTTGGACTTGCTTAAATTAGACATTTAATGATATTTAGGAGTGATTTTCCCCCTTATGACTGAAATGAATTTTTTTCATACTTCATGAATTGTGTGCACTTAAACAGCATATGAGGGTTACGTCTTGGTGCCAAATATGTGTCATTTGTTTGTTTTTTCCATTGGTAGTGAGTCTTAGCCCACACTGGATTTCCCAGTACTTCCCTGTGTAGACATAAAGACTCTGTGTTTATTTGTTAATTTTTTTTGGAGTGTGTGGTGTGTTCCTGTGAGCCATGGTTATTAATTGACAGATGAGTTACACTATGATGGCACTTAAAATGCACAACGTGTATTTCTGAAAGCAGTCGTTGCTATAGCAACTTTCTAGTAGGTCACTGGCAGTGTTGTGTGAGTGTGTGTGTATGATTTGGCTGTTAATGCAGACTAATACTGGTAGAAAAATGAGAAATGGGAGAGTCAGAAAGAAGGTAGCCCTTCCCCCCCTCCCTGTCCTCTCCCCTCAAAACAGCCTAAGAGAATTTTGTGGAGAAAATGCTTACTTAGGCTATTGCATGTATTGGCAAGAAACTGGCTATCATCTGCTATAATTAGATGCTTTCTTTTTATTTATGCAAAGATTATTTAAAAGCCTCCAAATGGCCTTAATCTGACTCTGCCTTTTCTTTGATATCTTTAGAGTTTGGTTAGGAAAGGAATCCATACTCAGTTGATCCAAAAGTAATTTGTTGTATTTATTGAGCATTAACACCTATTTTTGAAGTACATCCGTAGTATGCACTGGAATTTTGAGAAATTTGGGGGGGGGGGGTCCCTCTTTTTGTAAGATCTTTCAGCAAGGTACATGCATTTCTGTAGCAATTTAGGCCAATGCAGCTCTCTTGGTCCTGTTCTCTCCTGGTTGTTCCTGTCTCTTCCCTAGCTCTGGTCCTGTGCTCATGCAAAGAAGGGATGAGCCACTTCAGGGAGCTGATCCAAACATAAACAACTGGAAAACAATTTTTAAAATTGCTAGGTGATTTCCTGGATTGTACAATGGGCAAAAAGCCAAGTGCCAGTACAGCCGTAGGAGGGAGGAGCCACAGTGCGTGATGTCCAGGGCATGGATGGTAGTGGTTGGCATTCCCAGACATTTATTCAAATGTCATTTCCCAGTGACTCTGCTTTTGCTTTTGCTCTGAAACTTAGCCAAAGGCGCTGTGCAGAGGACTCTATCCCAAATTCTTTGCATTTGTATTTTTCTCTGAAATAGTTCTCTAATCGTGTCTCCTGGGTTTTTCTTCATTTTTTTATTTTTACTGCTCTGATTAGAGAGCATTCATATATCTCTTTTAAAGTGATCAACCTATAGCTAGGCCATTATTCTCAGTCTTGAATTAACACTACCTTAAGATAATAGAAAATGAATGACTCACGGGAGCATGTTCTAGATGGTGATAAATGAAAATAATGTGACATGCAGGAAGTGTACTGTGACACTGTAATCTAATAGATTTTTCTCAAGTTATAGTGTGGATTGTTTAATGTGGACTTTGTTATGTGTTGCCTCTTTTGTTATACAAAGCCATGAAGAAGCTGTGCTGCATTTTCAATTGAATCAATATGATGGAATTGCTTTGCTGCCTGGATGGGAGCAGGGAGCGACTGTGGCAGGGAGGGCAGGAGGACTGGATCTGCTTGCTCCCTTTTCTTCTTTTCCTGTGTCTCCATTCACTGGTTTGCTGGAAGTATCCAAGCTGCTATAAAAAAAAGGAGTAGGAACATGTGGTTAGGAGCAAGAGAAAAAAGCTGGGACTGCCTTTTAAACAGCAGCAGCCAATCAGATTGGTTCAACCATTGTATGAAACCTCATCCCAAAACCCTATTTAAAAAGAAAATATCTGTTCCATGTTGGTTTGTTGTTGTTTCTTTTTATTTATTATTCTCTGATATAGTAGTCATGTTCTCTGTGTTTTGAGAACTTGATTTGTGGAAGTGCTAAGTATTTGTATAACCCCTGGAAAATAACTTCCTTGATACTTTTAAAGTACTCAAACGATTGCTGAGTGTTTTATGAAAATATACTTGTGTATGCTGTGTGCTCTGGAAAAGCTTGCTCTAACTTTGCCGCAAGGGTGAAGGCAATGCTTATAGATTAATGTTTACATTTATTTGAATAATTTGTAGGGAAATGAAGGTAGGACCAGGTACAAGAAAAATGAAAACTTGTGTCTTCCTTGTATTTTCTGTAAGGATTGTTCCTAGAGGAAATGTTCCCTTAGTTAACTCCTGGGGTAACAATTTTTAGCTAGAATTTGCTCTTGAGAATCTCATGGGAGTTGAGAATCTGTTTAAGGAAATGCTTCAGAATATTCTCACTCTTGCTCTTACAGCCTGACAGTTTCAAATATCAGTTACTGGATGTATTTTCATTTTATATAACTGTGTAAGATACTGAAAATCCTCTGCCTGTCTTTCTGAAGTGCAGAAAAAAAGTATTTGCAAATTCTTCAATATTTAAAGCTGTGTGGTTTGTTCTCTGCCAAAACAAAAGCCAAGGAGTCTTGCAGGGGAAAATATCCTCTTGTGTGGATCAGCTGCTGGAATTTCCCCCCTCACTGGAGAGCCTCAGCTTCTCTTTTCTGGAGCTTCTGTTAAGTTTCACTCAGTCTTACCAGCAGTGCTGAGAGAACTGTGCTTTTTGTATTTCCAGTGTCTTATATTTGATGGTAGAAGACAATTCTCTTCTAGGCATGAGGTTTTCTTTTCTCACCTGTTAATTTTTTTTTTTCTTAGTCTGTCATTCCCAGGGAAGAGATTTGTAAGGCTGTGTAAGAGAAGGTTGGTGCTCTTGGAGATCATCACTGTAGCTTAGCAGAGAATTCTGTGAGTAGCAGTTCTTAAGTTCCAGATGTTGAAGACTGTGCTATGAACACGGACCTTAGCTTCACCACTCCATCCTGGGTGGAGCTTTGACCTTGCACAGACACAAACCAGGCAGATGCCTCTAAACCCCCAGCACATTTCTAAACAAGTTTTGGTTGTATCAGGATAGCCTCAGGTTCCCACGTTTTTCCCATTCTTGGGTCCCTCAGAGATGTTGGTTTGTGGCTCTTAATTTCATCTGTTGCTACCTGTGAGGTAGCTCACTGCAGCTACTCTGCATTTCTTCTGGTGATTAATTCTTGGATTCTTCATTTCATGGTCGAGGCTAGCTATTTTTGGGGATCAGGTGGGGAAGAGGTTTGATACCTGATTTATTTTCTGTGGGAGGGTAACGGGTTTAGGTTGCTGGCAAATCTGTTTTCCACTTCAACAGGGTTTCCTCTCTGTTTGGGTATCTTTAGAATAGTATAGCACTCTGGCAGTTCAGACTGGAATTGTTAATAGCTTCATTACCAGCATCATGGAGCAGCCTTCATGTGATGGCAGCCTTTCCAAGGGAGGCAAAATCTTTCTTCTGTCTCTTTCTACATGGTCCATTTTGGCTAAGCTTTAGCTAAGTGCTTTCATTAGGCTGAAACTGCTGCATAAGGCCAATCGTTTTTGTAAATATTTCCCAGATCAAAAAATTCTTCCTTGTCTAGGGGGAAGGACTCCTGTCAGTGTTATTGGGAGAAAGTATTTTTGGCTAGGTTTTCAAGTTGGGAGCACAAAAATGAATGATGTTTGCTCAAACACTGTCACACTAATTCCAGTTTTTGTCATCTGCTTGTCAGATAACTCTTCAGAAGTAATAGAAGGTGTTCCTGTATTTCTATAAGCAATGCAAGATACAGTTATGAAAGAAATCATCAGTGTTTGCAATTTAGAGTATCCAAGTAAATTAGTGATAGCTTTGAAGCTTGTGTTGTCACCATGACCTCAGCCAGTACCTGTCAGACCTGTTGGTGTTTGGCAGCACAGCCAGAAATTGTCAGGAGATGGGGGGCAAACAGCCTGGTTGGATGTGAAGTCCTTAAGAAAGGAAACTGAATTAGCTTCTTGGCCAGGTCATGCACGAGTTTCTGTGTTCTTGCCTCTTCTCCTTGTATTTCTGATAATGCTTGTTTGGTTTGTCAGTTTGTCCAGTTTGGAACAGGCCTCTCAAATGGTTCCACACAGTGTGATCTTCATCTTCCATCTGTACACTCATTCCTGTACCTGGAAGAATGAAAAAGCAATGGAAGAAATATTGAGGGGTTTTTCAAAGGTTTTTTCCCTGAGAAAGTTTCTCTTTTAATGGGTTTATTGTGCTACACAAGATACTTTTATATAACAAAGAGCAATTAGTTTTGCCCCCCTAGCTAGTCTTCCTAGGGTTTTTGACTAACCAAAATAGATTTCTGAATGATGAAAGCTTTTTTTTCAGGATCATTTACTGAGCTAAAATAAATCTTTTTCCCAGGTGCTAATTGGTCTTTTCCCTACTGATATTTGCTTTTTGGCCTATTGCAGAACTGTTGCCAGTTGTACATAGCATTTGATAATAACTTAGTTCCTATTTCTTATTATTTCATTGATTTCTTGTGATTTCTGTGTTAGGAAGGTCATTAGGAAATGATGGTGGGTAACTATCCCTGTTTTAGCTTATATTTTATTTCTTGAGTCCTTGGATTCTTTTTTTCCCCTCATGCCTCAATCTCAATCAGGAAAGGTTTATAGGTACAGGTAATGTATTTTGTAGGTTGGTTGACACTGCTGTGGAAAAGTAGGCAAGCTCCTCGATCACATTGCTTTAGACTGAAATGAAACCACAATCCTCAAGCTCAGTACAGGTAGAAAGCAATTCACTGCTGTGAAATCCGCTGGGGTGTGGGGAGGTATTGCCTGTGGGGCAGAGCGAGAAGTTGTAGGGATGGAGGAAACTAATGTGGGATAAAGCCACTTTCCCTTATGAGTCAATTATTTTAAATGAATGTGAATCTTTATTTTCCAGCTGTGCACCTTCCTAGGTGTTTCAGATTAGGAGTGAGAATTTAGGAGTGGAATTTTTTTTTCTGGGAAGTGTTCTTCTGGCAAGTCATTATTTCCTTGCTTGCTGTTCACCTGTGTAGTGTTGGGGAAGCCATTGGGCTTTGGGGAGTTGTGTTAGCTTGTGGATTTAGGTTTGAATTTGGGTTGCAGTATGAGGTCACCTGGGAAACATGCTTGCAAGGCTTTTTATTTCTAGCTCCAGCATGGCTCTGTGTGTCCACTGAAAAACTGTGCTTTTCCTCATGACTTTGTTGCGGTCGTTAGGTTATTTTAAGACAGATGAGAAGAAATTTTTTAATGTATGCTTTTGCAGTGAAGGATGTGACTACTGCTGCTACAGGTCAAAAGCTGTGCCACGTGTACTAATGGAGGCCGTACCGTTGGTGAGGTTTGTTCAGCAATGCTGTCAGGTTTTTGTGTGAGGGAGTCTTGGGAGGGTTCTCCTGGCTCAGTGCAGGTGCCGCTCTGGGCACTCAGCACACGCCCCGGCTCTTGGGGCACTGCCTCCACTTCATGGCTTGCTGGAGTTTCACGTTGTTGGCTCCGTGACAGGAGGTGTTGGCATGGTGGACAGGAAACCAGTCTCAGTGTAGGCTTTGGGAAAGGTTTGATAGAGGTGTTTGTTTGGTGTCACACATTGGATGGCTTTGAAAGTGTATGAGTTTTCAGAGGAAAAATATGTCATCTGTTTCAGAAGAGTAGGCTTGGTTGTACCTTTATCTTTGTTGAAATAGGCCCATGAGGATTTCAGCCTCTTTGTGAGTCTTGTCCACTACCTTTAGACTGGGGCAATGTCAGGTTAGGATGGACTGGGGCTATTTAGCAGCATGTGGACTCTGGAGTTACTGTTCTTTTAAGTTCTTAAGGCAAAATGTGGGCAGTGGGAAACGGGTGATCTGACTTAGCGAGTCTGTGGTAGCATTGATGGAGTTTGATGGAGGGACGATTTAAATTGTGTAGCTTATAGATGCAGTGTAGTTTGTCTTGTAACCAGCTCACTGAGTGGTGAGGAAGGGAATACTCTAATGTGTTCTGATGGGGGTTTTTTTCCATCTGGTCTCCTTGGATTACGGACCTGCACAGCCTCTCAGTCTTGGGGAATACATAAGAAAATTCCTGGTAGAGGAG
Source organism: Donacobius atricapilla (assembly GCA_013397315.1). Lineage (NCBI taxonomy): Eukaryota > Metazoa > Chordata > Aves > Passeriformes > Mimidae > Donacobius > Donacobius atricapilla. Next base: position 262,602 of record WBMY01010471.1, on the reverse strand, counting down.
ACTACTATTGATTCATTTACTGGGAGGAGAATTTGAACGAAATTTTAATGAAGAAGAACCAAGTTAGAGTTGCCTGGTTGTTTTGCTATTTGGAAATTACTTACAGCTTTTTGGAATTACTCACAGCTTTTTCTTTGGTGTCTGGGACATGGTGGAATTTAGGGCTTGGGTGTTTTTTTTCCCTGAAAGGCTGCAAGTTGTATATTGGTTTGGAAGGGGGATTGTTGTGGCACAAGTTGTAGGTGGAGGGTGTCTGGTTTAATATCAGGTTGAATTTTGTCAAGAAGTTGTTAAGGTTGGGAAGTAGAGGTTAATTCTGTAACTTTTATATCTATATATAATGACCTTTTATGGTCTACCTCTGCTCCTTTTTTTGGCTCTTGTTCAGTTTTCACAACTTTTTTAGGAGGAGCTTTTCAGGTGTTTATAATTAGGTTCTCTGGCTAGTGGATATGGGAAGGATATGAAAATTACTCCCTCTCTGTGGTACATCTATATATTCTGTCAGCAGTCCCACAGAATGTCTAGAATAAAAAGTCAAAAATTTGTGCTACCATGACTTTTTTTAGAAGTCTCTTTTGTGCTAAAGCAAATGGGATTTAAAAAAAAAATCATTTACAGAGTTACTTGGGCTAAAAATAATTAACAGTGGAAGAAAAATGACTTTCCTATATTTTCTGTTGAAATTTATTCCTGCTTAAATGAAAAGCATCAGTGGAACCCCTGTCCAGTTACTGCTAGTAAAAAATGGTTACTAAAAGCAAGGGTATTTAGACTGCTTCACTGCAGAGAGATAGCATTATGCTCCTTATAAAATGCTTATTGGATATTTACTAATCTCCTTTTTAAATGCAACATCACTTCTGAGCAGCTTGAAACATGAAGTATTTAATAATTTTGAAATATTCACATACCCTCATGTACACAGAAAGATGATATTTGAGTGAATAAGGAGCTGTAGTGGAGCAGATGCCAGTTGGCTGCATCAGATTGAGAGTTAAGCTGAGCTCCAGCCTGCTGTTAGACAGGCAGCAGTACTGGAATCCGTGGGGTTTTGTCATTGGAGTGTTGCTGAATTCCCTGGACTCAGAAGAACTGGTACACCAGGATCTTCCAGTTCTGAACTGATAGCATTGAAAGACTCTCAGCCTAAAACTTTGTGAGGCTTATCTCTGGAGTAGATGTGAATATTGAGGGAGGCTTTCAGTGCCTCAGTCACTCTGAGATAATGCCAGAAATCTTTGCTGTTTGGGCGCCTTGGATTGGGACATCTTTGCCAGGCTGTGGATCCTGACAGGTCTGGCACTGAACTGATGGAGCTGCTCCTCCAAAGCTCAGAGTCTGAGATGTTGCCTTCCCAAAGGACCAGTTTGCAGTGGTGGGAATGCTTTAACAAAGTCCTCAACACCACCTCCTTCCTTTGAAGAACCATTATGCTTTTGTGGTTTTTTGAGGAGAGTATTAAAGGTGCCTGTCAGCAAATTGGTGGAATATTACACGTTAGAGTGGTCCTACATTTTCTTCTACTTGATGCATCCAAGTCTTTGTATTAATCATTAGATGTCCTTTCTCTTAGCAGCTTAGTTAGTATTTTTGTGAACTTATTTTTATCTAGCCTTTGTGCACTTCCCCCATGAGTTCAAATGAGTACCAGAATAAGTCATTTCCCAGAGTTTTTAATTTATATGTAACTTCAAAATGCTTGTTTTCTTTTATAATCTGGAAAAAATGTTCTGCAGTTCCTTTTGGCTTTTCTACTTAGAGTCCCCCATATGAGGAGAAAAGAAGGGACAAAGAGAACAAAACTGTGAACCATTCTGAGAGTTTCTTCCTTTATTCCAGCTTTCTGCATATCAGGCTTTGCTTCCTTTTTGTGAAAATTGGTTTTATTGTTGGCAATTTTCCAGATACAATGAATAATAGAACACCAGATGTCCACTGCTGAGAAAAATTACAGATGAGTAAACACTTTTCTGAGGTAGCATAAAAATCTATTAACAGTGCTTCTGGTGTGCCTGCAGACAGTGTGAGCTCTTGGCCTGCTGTGCTTTGTGCTGCACAGAGATGAATATCTAAAGCCTCTGTGGCCCTCTACATGTCTGACTTACCAGGGATTTCTGCCTTCCTCTAGATGTGGATTATTTTCTAGGAATGAGCACTCACTGCAGTGCTTGAATGTGAATTTAATCACTGGATTTAGTTTTAATTATTGTCACACATGGGTTTGATTGAAGGTAAAAGTCCCAGAAACATTAGAAGAGACAAGGTTAAGAAAGGGTATGGAGAGTTGGCCTAGTCCCCAGTCTTTCCCTCCAGCAGACACAGTTCTGGTTGTGCCATGTTTTCAGACCCAAAGCAGGCTGTGTCCCAAAAGCTTTGCCTTGTTTTCCCCTGCTGCTTCAAGGTCCTTGCAATAAGCTTTCACCACAGGCTTTGCCTGTTGTACCTGACAAACATGACCCATCTACATGGGAAAAGTAAAAATATTCAGTGGTGGGTAATTCACATTTGATTGAGCAAACTACTGGAGAGCTTCACTAGTGCTTACCCGGTTTGTATGTGTCTTACCTGAGTTTTCCTTTGCAGTAAAACCCACTGCTTGTGTGTTCCCATTGAGAAAGACTCTTCATTCTCCCTCTCCATTGCCTTTGCAGCAGTTTTTACACACGGGAGAAGAAGTCATGCTCTTTCAGTCTGGTCTGTGTCCGGCTGTACTCTCCTGGTGCTCTCCTGTGCACAGGTGTGTTAGAGCCTCCTGGAACACTGGCTTGGCCCACTGAAATCAACTGTGCAAAACTTCAAGAGGCTTTAAGGGCATTTTAGTGAGCTGAGCAAGCATCACCTGAGCAGGATGGTCCATTTGGGGGAAGTGTTTAATTACCTTGATAACTGTAATGGTCTTGATAACTCACACTTATACTGTCCCTTTCATTATGCAGTCTTTTGCAAGTTTTTATTGCTTGCTCAGTCCTCTGTTTGGAAGATGACTCGGTCAGTTTCTACAATAAGCAAAATCTCTCTCAACTTAAAACTTGTTCCAAGAGCTTTTTTTATGATTCTCAATGCTCTTGCATCATCTTAAAAAGACAATTGAGTTTATCTTCTCAAGACTCCTAAGTTTTGGAAGTACGAGTGCAGAGAAACAGAAGGCTTCAATCTGTCCATCTATTCATTCTCACAGCTTGAGGACAGTAAAAGTAACTTTGTAGAGCCCTTTTTGTTTTGTGTATTTTATGTTCAGAGCAGGTAGGCACGAGGCTGGTTAGGTAGCTGATGTTATAGTAATGGACAGATGGGAAGGAGCAAGTCGTTAATTTAGACCTTAATCATCCAGATATTGGAATAACATTAGCACTCAGTGGCTTAACTCTTAGTCTTGTGCAATAAGCCCATAATTATTTGCCCTATGAGTGACGGAGTCCCCATAGCCCCCAGTGATCTCAGTCACAGTTATGAATGCTCAGTGCTGCAGAAAATCAGGTCAAGTGTCTCATGGAGTGCCCACAGAGGAAGGGGCAGTTATGTCTGAAGGGTCTGTAAGAATAACAAAGGGAAAGCAAGCTTGTTTTCATGTGCTCAGTCCACCAAATTTATGCTTATTTAAAAAAAATTATAATTACAAATTGGAATAATAACATTTCTGTTCTTGAGCAAGCCAGATCTACAGGCAGTTGTTTTCATGAAGCATTGATTAATATTTTTAGTATTAGCCATCCTAGGCATTAGAAGAAAACAGTGTATGATAATATATTTAAAAGCTATTGAACTAAACACTGGAGATCAAACAATTATCTAAGTGATGTGTGACACTTTAATTAATTATGCTATTATAGCTGTGGTTAAAAGATTGTATTATCTTTCCTGTGTGATCTTGGTTTCAGTGCCTTGGCACAGACGTACACAGTACAGGAATTAGCTGCTACCTTCTGGAAATGGTAGCAGAAGATACAGAAAAACTGATTGGTTTTGTCAGTTCACACATTTTTAGAGACAGAAAACTGAGTAAAGAAATGTGGTAGTATGACTCAGATGTTTGTGTCATGTAAAGATTTCATTCCCAGCTCTGGAAGAAGTGATTTGTGTAGCGTTTGGAATATCGAAGAGCACAGAATATCACATGCTATGATGTGACACTTCAGATGATTTTTCTGGCTGACTGGGCAGGACCTGTCTGGGCTAAAAGCGTTTGGTGAGAGGAAGCAGCAACAGCTGTTTTGCCTGTAGAGTCAGTTCTGCATGTTGGTGCAACTGAAGAGACAACTGCAGTTGAAGGCAATTTAAATGGACAGCTAGGGGTTGCCACTAGATAGTTCTTGATCCCACAGGTATGGGTAGAATGTCTGGTGATACCTGTAAAGAGTGGAAGAAAAGAAATTTCAAGTCAATTATAATAAAAATCTGCTAAATACTCCAGTTCTGTGAACAAGTCTTGCTGTGTGGTTCTTGGCCATACATTTGATCGAACTTCACGTGATTCCTGTGTGTTTAGTGCTCCAGTCTGCCCAGGTCCCTCTGAAAAGCAGCACAAACATCTGGTGCGTCAGACAGCTCTCCCAGGGTTTTGGGGTTGACACTGATGTGCCTTTGCAGGCTGGGCACTGCAGGTTGTACTGGAATGGCCAACAAGAACAGTAGAGACACGCTGGAGAGGGATGTGGGGTACTACTAATAATATATCCAGGATGATTTTTATGGGTATAAGAAGTGAAGCATTGCCATGCTGTGCTAGCCTAGTTGATGCTGACATTTCCTCCTTCTGTCATGGTTTGACTGGATTAGGAATGCTGCAGACCACATGGAGACCTTGCTATGCACCATAAGTAGTGAGGAACTCACTAGTGCTCAGTGATAATTTTTCTATCACCTGGGCTTTCAATTTTGGTTTAAGTACTTACTAGAATGTGATAGAGTGAAATACATATTGTGCACAGAACTTCAATGGAATTATTTTAAAGATGGACTGAATATTATGCTTTGTTTGGCCTTAAATGTTGCTATGTGCTTTCAAAATCAGGGCTGGGAGTGGTGATCTAATTTGGCTTTCAATCAAGTGACTGTAAGGTCAACATGAATTGATATGTTTCAAGTTCCTAACCTGTAGCAGAAATAAAGCTTATGCTTATAGAAATTCCTGAGTGATGCAGAACACGTCATGGCATTTGGTAAATTTGTTACGAGGTTAGTTCCTGATGATTATGTTTTTATTTCTGCAGGATTTAGAATTCACATTTGCAATTTCTAGATACGATTTTCACTTTGCTAATGGATATCTGGGCAGGAAGGGTTTCTGTGGTGTGCCCAAGACATTGGATAAAGCAGTGAAGGCTAGAATAATCTGCCTGTATCCGATACTCTTTTCTCTCTCACCTGGTTGATGGAAGCTCTGCCTGGGTGTACAGTGCAGGATTGTTGTTTGTGCTGATGCCTTTTCCTAGCGGTCAGATGCAGGTTTCGGGCAAGAATATTGTGGGGACAAATCTCTGAAGTATGAAAACCTAGAGTTTTCCATGTCTTATTTTCTGGTGCTGTGCAGGGGCAGGACACACCATCATGTACTCCAGCAGGGAGCACTGAGCGAGAGAGCAGAGTCATTGGAAATGGGAAATCAAGGAAAGGGGTCACGGCATTACCAGTTAATTGTAGAAGACATTGCTTCATTTGTGTAAGCCGTTTGCACTTGGAAGGGATAAGGTGACTTGGTCCACAAGGAAAGGATTTTGTATTAGAAGTCAGCCCAATGCTTGTTATCTTTTGTTTCAGATATCTTTTAGGCAATGGAATTAATAATGTAGTAACTGCTAATTTAGTAGTTGGTTTTCTTTGTTATTTAAGTTTTGGGTTCAGCTTTATAAGAAGTTGGCACCTAGTCCATAATGGAGTTAATTGAACTTGATTTGGTTTTGTTGCTATCAGAGAGTTGCTTGGAAGGACTCTGTCAGCATGTTGTCAATCTTTATTTGTTTGGGTTTTGGCTAAAATGGGTTGATTACTTCAGCACTGGAGAAGCAAACAACCTAAGGACTGCAAAAAATGTGGGTAGCTTTGTGTGTTAGCAAAAACTGCAGGAAATGTTGATGGAATGCATGTATTGGATTCATTGTTGTAAAGTCCTAGAGTCTTTTTAAACTGAGCTCATTATGAGGTCATTATTGAATAAACACTATAATAAACCAAACAATCTACTAGAAAATATGGTTTTTACAGAGGCAGTTTTATATCATGGTCGTTATGTCTGCCCTGATTATTGCGCATGCTTGGAAAACTGGCAAAACAGGGAAACATTTCCTTGTTTCCCATTGTATGTTTGAACTAAATGGTGTCTTCTACTGCCCACTTCGTATTCCTCTGTAGGTAATTTTAACTGGACCAGCATAAATTTCTGTCATCTTAAAATATAGATGTGCAGGTTCCAAAAGCTGCAAAGGTACAAAGGTCATTATAATTGGGACTGAATGAAAACATCAGACTTCTTTTTTCCTAAACTAAAATAGAAGCAGTTGACTGCATGTTAAAGGACTGTATTGTGTTTGTTATAGTTTAAGTAACCCCAAATGTCGAAGTATGAAGTATTCCTGCCCGTGTTCTGTTCTCCAGGACAGGTGACAAAATGGCTATGTGTCTCAAGCTTTCAGGACTTTCTTATCAGTGACTTGGTTCTCAGGCAGAAGGAGAGAAAGAGGGGGAGTTGGATTTTCCTGGTTATGAGAACGTCATCTTTCAGAAACAGGTATTTCTTTTATTAAAATCAGAAAACCACAAAGGTTCGTGTTTGTGTAGTCCACAAGGATCAATGACTTTTCCACAGTTGTCAAACAGTTCTTGTATTTTGTCACACACTGGCTGCATTAAAACAAGAGTGTAGAGGGGTAACTTTGTCATCTTCTGATGGTCCAGCCTGAACTTTACCACAGAGGGGTGGTTCCTTCCAGCCCTGTTCTGCAGTTTCCTCTTTAGCATAAGGACAAGGAGAAAACAGCACAGGCCCTTGCAGTTCCCTGGTGTCAGGTTTTCTGCCCTTAGCGCTGTGGGTCCAGCTGCCTTGGTCCTCTCTTCTACTTCTGGCTCTTTATACCCTTCACTCCATACTTCTAAGCCAGGACTTTGCTTTTCAAATAAGCTATCTCTGAGCAAATATCCTTTTTGTTGTGTGTGAGAGCACTTGCTGTAGCAGCTGAATGCTGCTGATTACTACATCTGAGCATGCACAGCCAGCAGTTGGGATGGGTGATTAGGTTAAAAAGGAAAACTAAAAAAAGAAATCCCACACAGCAGTTGTGCAGGATGCCCTAAATGTCTGTGGAAGATACCTCACATGGAGCATACGTAAATTTCCTTGAACTTCTTTAGAAAGCTCTTCTGGAAAGTGAGATTGCTGTGAATCCTGCTAAAATTAGATAATCTGGAGATCTAAGGTGGATAGGTTTCCTTTGAGGTCCAGCTAGCATAACCGTGTGTGTGTGTGTGTACGTGCTTGTGTGAGTACAAAAAAAATACTTTTTTCTTCAGTCTTGTTCCAGTTATAATGAACTTCTCCATTTCAGAGATTTGAACATTGCCTTTATTTTTTTCATATAGGATGTCAACTCAGAACTTAATTCGATCTAATGCTGTTTGTTTATGGTAAATTCTTACCAGTGTCTGAAGTGGTTGCTTTATGTTGTCAACTGGACCTGTCATTGCCCTGTTAGGAGCAATCACATCCTTTGAAATATAGTAATGAGCCGTGTTTCTAATGAAGAAATGCTTATGGAAATAGCACAAATATGACATTTTTGTTCAAGGAGAACTCTGACCAACTTCTGTCTCGTAGTGAAACTGGAGAGCTTTTACACCAGCCTGGTGTATTGGCTCCTTTAAACCTTTAATGCTGGAGTGGTGGATTTAGCTCCAAACAAACTTCTTGTTTGTTTACATGTGTTTTGCAACAAAATGGCTTGCTAATTATATGGTATAAAAAATGTAAATTTCATGATAAGGCTCAGTAAGTAAAACTGTTGGTAGCACTAAGTAGTAAATACTGGAAGAACTAGTTGTATGCAACTGTGGTTCTAATTGGAACTGTAATATGAAGAGGCAAGTAAAGTTTGGTAAATAAACACTGTTGTGTGTAGTAGTAGGATGGAAATTGTACTTTATCTGCTGTACTGTTTTGCTTAGAAGGGTGCACTTTGCTTTAGATCCTCCATTTGGTGCTGGTTACATTACCTCTTCCTGGCTGGATCTTCCTCCTGCCTTGTGCAAAGCTACTAGAGCACAGGAAAAAAAATGTCCATCAAGAGGAAGTATTTAAATAAGAGTTTGAACATATCCCATGTTTTAAAAATGCACAGTTGAGTCCTTCGTATTCCTTGCCATTGCTGAACTGAAGTGCTCTTCATATTATCCCAGGACCTGTAAAAGGGGAGTCTGGAACAAATCTACTTATTCTCTCCAGAACTTGCATTTTCTGGTAGACTAGGATGGCAGTTCTGTGTTTTATTACAGTGAAGATTATTGAATCCGTCACAATGTGCCATTATTTAATGGTAAAGTCACATCTGCTGCCATTAGTCAAATCCTTGGTTAGTCTTTTGGGTAGAGAGATGTTACTAGTGGGTGTAGCGACACCACAGATGCAGTCTACTTTATTATTTAAACTTACGACTTCAGTTCCATGAAGTTAAAATACCTTCTGTGCAGTTAGACCCTTGCACAGCTTCTGACTATTCTGTGAAATTCAGTCACACAAAGCTGTGAGTTAGAGGATCTGATTAAATAGGTGTAGTGCCATTTAAACACACATATATGTGGTAAGCAAGTACAGGAGGTAATGTAGAACATTTATTTTTTAATTTTTATTTAATCGCACAAAGTTATCTAAACAGAAATGTGAAAACTGAATGCCAAGAATATGATTTAGCTGTTTCAGGGTCATCCATTCTAAATTTCTTGTGGTTTAATAGTGATGCTACTTCAAAATTCACCTTTTTTGTTGACAGCATGTTTTATTCAATGTATTCCTATCTTGGAGTCACATCTAAAAATTTTTTTCTCTCTCTTACAGACTGGACTTTGACATTCTTTTCATGAAAGAGGTTTCCAAGTAGTTGTCTTATAATATAACTTTGAGAAGAAGTTCTATGTAGCTCTTACTTCCCAGAGTGCTGCAAAAATGATTACTTCAGATTTGCCGGTACTACAGTGAGTACACACTTCTCTTTACGTTTGAAATCTTGGCTTTTAAAAAGGTTGAAGTAACCAGAGGTGATTGTGAGGATAAAGCACAAGCTTGAAAGATGTACATGTTAGTGTGACTGTTCCAGTCCTGCTGTGTTATCATGTTCTGAAAAACTGTGTAAAGAAACTGCATAACGCTTAATCTAAAAAATATTTCTTAATATGTATTTAACTTAGCTGTGCAAAGCAAAACAAGGACTTTGCTACTTTTATGCCTCTGAATGTTGTGAGATTTCAGCAGCATGTATTGGTTTTGGTCACGATTGATCATACTGTGTATTCCAGTTGTGTACTTTCTTACAATGAGCTGAATTTATTGTGCAAAAAGCCTTTGCCTGCTGCAGTTGAAGACAGCAAGTGGCATGACCATGTTTTGGTCCTGCTGGGAAATAGGAGTGGCTAATTCACATGAGAACATGGCTGTGCTTGGGTAAAATGAGCTACTGGGAAGAACTGAGTAAGTCTGTAATAGGAGGAGCTGGAGAGTAAATCAAGTAGAGTTAAGAAGGAATTTTAGAGACTGGAACTTGCTCCTCACATCACAGGGCAGAGAGAAAACACAGAGTGAAGGAGTTCATGGGGTAAAGTGATGGCAGGGAAATAACAACAGACCAAATGGGGTTGGCTNTCCCAGGGCCCTTCATCCCCTCCTAGAGCTCCCTCCTGCTGCCTGTGCCAGCCACCTGCACCAGGTACATTTGGTAACTATCTAATGTTAATTTATTTTTTCTTGGAATGTTTTCTAATTTTTTTTTTTTTTTACCTCAAGGTGTGAAAGAACCCCAGTTTATCAGTGTTTNGACTGGAACTTGCTCCTCACATCACAGGGCAGAGAGAAAACACAGAGTGAAGGAGTTCATGGGGTAAAGTGATGGCAGGGAAATAACAACAGACCAAATGGGGTTGGCTTGGAGAAAATTAATTTATTGCTAATAAAAGGGATTTGGATGATGGTGAGAAACAAAGACAAAACCTACCAGGTGTTCCTCCTACTCCTGCCCTTACCTCAGTTCACCTTCAAGCTTTCATCCCGCCCCATGCCCTCATGCCCCCATGTGGGTGACCAGCCCACTCCAGCACGGGCTCCTCTCACAGAGTTCCCTCTTTCCTCCCAGGGACCTTCATCCCCTCCTGGGGCCCTTCATCCCTTCCCAGGCCCTTCATCCCTTCCCAGGGCCCTTCATCCCTTCCCAGGGCCCCCTTCATCCCCTCCCAGGGTCCTTCATCCCCTCCCAGGGTCCTTCATCCCCTCCCAGGACCCTTCATCCCTCTCCCAGANCCCTTCATCCCTCTCCCAGGGCCCTTCATCCCTCTCCCAGGGCCCTTCATCCCCTCCTAGAGCTCCCTCCTGCTGCCTGTGCCAGCCACCTGCACCAGGTACATTTGGTAACTATCTAATGTTAATTTATTTTTTCTTGGAATGTGTTCTAATTTTTTTTTTTTTTACCTCAAGGTGTGAAAGAACCCCAGTTTATCAGTGTTGAGTGGTTTTCCAAGCTAAGATTTCAAGTCCTGTTATTTAAGAAACGGAATGGTTGGACAGTTGAAAAGAAACTTGTCTGACCTTAAAATAATAGCATGCTTTGCATTACAGTTTTCTCTTGTATTTTTAAAGCCTCTTTAAAAAAAGGTAGTTGTGGATGAGTATAGGCTAATGCTGGGGATGACCTTGATGGGCAGCACTGAGGGGGAGTGTCAGCCTGAGGGGGTTCTTGTTAGCTTAGGGATTCGTTGTGGAAGAACGTTTTCTTGGTTTGTACTTCCTGGATTTGCCACATTCAAGAAGTGAGGGAATGTTTGTGAAATATGCCAAGAACAAAATGCTAGGAGAATCTGTGATGGTAATGTTGGGAAAGGGATATTCGCATTCCCACTTCAAGAACCCAGATGGACTTGAAAAGTGAAGGGAATAGCACAGAGTTTAAGGTTAAAAAGTGTGTATTAATGGATTTGGTAACTCTACACACCAGCTGAAAAACCTGGGGGACATTAAATATACTGACCTATTCTTTGTCAGAGCCACTGATACTGAGCAAATCAAAGAGCAAAAGAAGACATGAATGTTGTTTTTTCTGGTAAAGTTGGGAATAATTTAATGCTACTCTGTGAAGTGTTATGAACAAGAGGAGGTCTTTCATTTTACAAAGAACTCAGCATGATTTGCATGTAAAGGTTTTGGGCTTCTGAGGGCTCAGGACATTGTCTAGTGTGGATGAAGTATCAAAGAAAGTGATAAATTCTAAATTAGAAGGTCCCAGCCAGGCTTTTATCAGGAAGAGCACTGGCCAAGGGTGAGGAAACCTGAAACAATTTTTGGGCTAGGGGTATTAGCTTCACGCATTTACAGATTTAGGAAGACACAGTCCAGTAATACACAGAAAGCCTAGGTTTCCTTTCTAGCTCTTAAATAAATTATTTGAAGGATTATTATAATCTCCCCTTCCTGTGCTGAATTTCTACTTCTTTTTTTGTAATGTTTTGTAATCTTTTTGGCTACCCTTGTTAAACAAGCAATCCTAAAGCCAATTTGACATGTTATTATACGTTGCTTAGGACCATATAATATATTCCCTCCCAAATTCTTCTTTATTGAGGGAACATGAAAGGAGACTCTTTAACCTTTCTAGATTCATAGAAGTGGCTTCAGAACACAGTGAAGACAGGATTTCACTTATTGGTGTTCCAGATGTTTGTAGAAAACATCTGGTGTATTCGATCTGTGTGATGGTCAAGTATGAATCTTCTCTCAATGCCATGACTCATGTTTGCTCCTTAGATTTTTGAAGATCAGCCATGAGATCTGATTTGTCCATGGTTCATGAGCCTGTGCATTTAGCCATTTTTCTTCATGAATGCTTTTTTTCACAAGGCTGAATCTGGTGATAGCAATTACTGAATTTATCTCTGCCAGAATGTTGAGCCCCTCAGCAACAGTGATAAAAGCTTATGGAAGTATTTTGGTGTCTTTTTTTTACAAAACCTGATAAACAAACACAGGTTTTTACTGTGCTATGTTTTTAAAGGGTCATGGCATATAAACTCTCTAGTTAGGGCTTTGTGGAATAGCACAAGAAAGGTAAATCCATTTTAGTTTGGTTTACAGAGATGTGAAATTTACTGTGTTAATTGGAAAAATGTTTTTCAGAAGCATGACATGGTAAAGGGCTGCCCAGTCTTTTAAATTCTTCATTAACATGGATAGTTTTAAGGATTAGTAATTAGAACTCTGGAATGATATCTGGAATTTATAGAAGGGTTCCTGGAGTTGCTACCACTTTTCTAGGATGCTTTAGACACCACAGAAACCGGAAGGCAAAGCAGAGTATACCTGAGCCCTGAAAAGGGGGGTCATCACTTGTGGCCTTTGTTCTGCTCTCCCCAGTCTTGTAGGTCCCTGCACCTCTGTCAGATTCTCTCACGTCCCTGTCGTTTCAAAGAAGTCTTAAGAGAGGAAAGGTTTAGCTTTAGACAGTTCCACCTCTCTGTAGATGAGGTGCATTTCCTTAGGCCCAGATTATCTTCCCTCACAACATCTTCAGGAAGGATAAATTATGACTAAGCCAAAGTTTCCCCCTCAGGTGCCTAGTCACACACACACACGTGGAATGAGGATGGGATATTTCTGGTCTATTAAGATGTGGATAACTGTCACCAGATAAATTACTTCTTAGCAGTTCTGTGAGATGTGTAGGGAATGAGGGAGATGGATGCTGGCCAGCTGCTTCCTCACTGGCTGTTACAAACTGACAGACTTGCAGGCAGTTAGGAGATGCTGCACTGCTGCCCTGAGTTCAGAAATACAAGGAAAAGGGGAATGTGTGTGTACCCAGAGCCACTGCAAGGCTGGGACAGAAGCAGGAGGTACTACCTCCCAAACTGAAAGGGCTCAGAGCCACACTGGAAGGGCCTTTTTGTGTAGGAGTTGCATGATTCAAACACAATTCCTTGCTGCTTGTTATGATGTTTATTTTAATATGAAACCAGTTGAAGACTGGAGATTGTCCTTGATCTTGTCTCTCTCTTCCAAATGATGTGAGGATTAAAGGGGGCCTCGTTTTTGATGTTTTCCCCTTGCTCCTTACATGTATTCTTTGCTGGAAAGAAGTTTCCTTTCTTCCTCACATATTATTAGGGTGAGATTTATTTTGTTTAGTTTGAAACATTTATATTTGAGCTGCTTGTTTTGATCACCTTATCATCAATGGAAAGAAAACAAAATTTATAAGACTTAAACTGACCAGTTTTGGACACTGACCTTAGTGTGAGGTATCTTATACATTAAGATTTTCTGCACTGCATATGTCTCTAATTTAGATTAGATTAATCTCACCCTTAGTACTAATTTATTAAGCTTTTCCCAAAAAGGGAAACGGCCAAAGAGGCTTCCAGCAAATGAGAGAAGATTTACCAGAAGAATATTAAGAGAATCAGGCTTAAGGCAGCAGTCTATTCAAGGCAAAGAATAGAAGGTCGTTAATAACTGTTCCTTCGGTATCCAGTATTTGGAAAGATCTGAAATTTCCAGAACTAAATAGACAAATTTATCTGGAGGTTTTACTAGACCAGACTGAGGTTGTATTGGAAAGTCAAATTCTCTGTGGAGTAGATGCATGTGAAGTAGTAGTAGAGTTTAATTTATTTATATAGCTCTGGTATTTCAAGGGAAGAGTTTGAGCTGTTTGCCTAGGAGGATTGCTGAATCTGTTTTGAATAGAGAGAAATTTTTATCCTGATGATCCTAGGGGTGCAGGTTTATAAGCTAGCAAAGCACAGCGTTTCCCCAGGAACGGGGATATTGTTTAGACAGACACACCATGCCTGAAACTTTTCCAGTAAGGATCTGAGCAGACCAGAGAGGAAAACTCTGGGTTTTTATTTTAGAGAGAGCAATAGAGAGTGGTATTAATTTCTCTCCAGCAACAGAAGAGACCAAATATTTTTACGGGGTTCCTTATTTCTTTATTCAAAATCTAATAAAATGGCCATTGTGAACCAGTGTGCATTTTTGTCAAATTGACTTGCAGTGTGATGAGGTACTTGAGTAAAGGCTGGATACATCCATCTGCAGAAGCATGTTTTCAGCTGTATTTACTGCATTGCTCTTCTTTGCCATGGCCCTAATCTACCAAACAATTTTCACTCCATTTAGGGTAGCTTTTATTTGATTTTAGACTTTTTACATTTTTGGGGTGTTTTTCTAAATACATAGCTTGATACTAAGTTTTTCAAATTTCATATTTTATGAAGTGAAAAAGCTGCTTTTTAATTGTATCACAACAAAGCTATATTTTCAATATTTTGTAGAGGTACAAGCATGTTGCAAGCATGTAATTTGTGAATTCAAATGCACTTGAATAGTGGTTTTTCATCTAGGGTGCCCGATATTCTGGAGTGTGTAGAGTATTTAGAGATAATCCACTGAAGTTACTTTCAGTAAAAGAGATTCATGTATGTTCTTCTGCAGTCTGGCTTTTGTAAAAGATTCTGTGGAACCCTTGGTATTTTTGTGTTTGCAAATAGGAAAAGGTTGAAAAACAATGTCTTGATATTAGAAATTCATGGTAGTTCTGCAGAATTGAGTGAGAGCAGACCTAGACAATACAGTAATTTCAGTAAAGAGGAGTATGAGAACATTCCCAGTTCTGATACAATGATATCTTTCTGCATTATTAAATAGCTTTCTTGGTGATACAACAAATTTGTGAAATACTCCTGTTCTATAGAGCAAAATACAAAATAACCCCCAGGCAACCTGGAAGATCTGTGTAGATCTTGACTTGCTGGAGCTTCTCAGTTTGTCTGGAGCAGATCACTAATGCTGCCACTGATGTTTGAGGCTCTATAGAATATGGAATAGGTCTGGTTTTCACCTTCCCTTTGCACAGGTCTTACAACAACTGAACTCCTTTCACTTCAAGAAAATGATTTTGGATTTAGAGAAATCTATGATTATGACTACGCTTGACCCATCCTTGAGTAATCTAGGACATTATTAGCTGTAAATGAAAATTTGTAGAGATCTGGTGCACTGGTGGTCTTGCCCAGTAAAAATAAAGCCCATCAGTAACAGGTATGATTTTGCATGTGAGCTGCTCTTGGGCAAGATCTAATGCCTCCAAAGATCAATTACAATCTAAGTTTCTTCAAGCAGCCATGTCTGTTTGGAAGGCAGAGAAGTACCTGTGCCTCTGGCTGGGAGGGGTGGTGAAAACTGGGGGAATTTTTTTCTTTTCGTGCTCTTAAATCTGAAATGGCAACAAATGAGAAATTATTATTTGTGCTTCTCTGCTAACAGGAGTTGAGCAGTGTCAAAGCTTTTCCATTGTACAAGTGAAAATATTTTTCTAACTGCAAAAATTATAAATGCCTTCAGATCAAAGGGAGTTTTTGGGTTTGGGCCTCACAGCCAGCATGAATCCTCTTTATTAATAGCTGCCCAAGCCCCTTTTGTTGGGGTGTGACTGGGAGCGTGGTGGAAGCTGTGTGGCACCTGTGTAACTGCTGATGAGGAAGCAGCTGGATTGGACTCCACGTTGCTCTTGGGGCCTTGAGAGCAGCTCAGAAGCAGCTACAAAGAGTAAAATGAAGTTCTTGGTAGTGAATACGTTGTGGGATTCAGGAATTGAGCATGCACTGGTTAATATAGCCAGTTTTGAAGTGTAACGTGTTTTCAAATGAAAATTAATTTAAAGAATTCCAGACAATAAAATGACATTGCAGCTGATGAAAAGGAAGGCCTTTTGCTAGGGCTAACAGTGCTCGGTCCCTTGGTTTGCAGAATGAATGGGGAAAGCCTTTTAATGCTGACTTTTTTTGATGTTTATTTGTTTTCTGGCACAGGACTAAGTATTTAATTGGTCAGTTACAGACTACTTGTTGATTTCAAATCATTTGCATTTATCTAATGTTTTTCCCCCCAGGGATTCTACAAACGAAACCACTGCACATTCAGATGCTGGCAGTGAGCTTGAAGAAGCAGAAGTCAAAGGAAAAAGAAAAAGGGGCCGTCCCGGCAGGCCTCCAGTATGTCTAATTTATTTTTGTTTTGTTATGCATCTATTTATAATTGACTGCAGACTCTTTTTCATCTGATCATCTTGTGGTCACATAAATAGGCTTTTAATGAGTCCTATGTCAGACTTTATGAAGACTTGTAGTATGAAATATTTATCAAGTTGATATGCAGACAATATTTGGAGTGTTTAAAAAAGGACATAAAAATGATGACATAATAGCTATTAATTTTTCTGTTGCTAGCTGCTTTCATGAACAATACACTTTTGTTATTTTTGTCATTACAACGTTCTTCCAGATATGAGAATAACCTCAGTAAGCACAACCACTTTCTTCTTGAAAATTGTAATGGAGTTTAAGTGACAAAAAACATTTGAGCCACCCTTTTATTACTGATAATCTCTTAATGTGAATGGAAGAATTGCAGCATGACATTTACTAGACTCCTGAGAAAATCTATTAACACGTTTAAAAGCCATGTGACTGGCACACACTGCATTCTGCTTGTATACTGGGAGCTTCAGCGTGTCCTGTGGCACAGTGCAGCAGGTAATGTTGTCTTTGTCTCTGCAGGCCTATCAGGAGGAACATACAGAAACAGTTCTCTATTACACAGGGTATTAGGGAGACTTTCTCTTTTATCTTCATTTGTTTTATAAAATAGCCAATTTATTGGAAAATAAAGGGCAAGTTCTGTGTGTCATGTTGTCCTTCATCTTGGTTCTGGAGGATGATCAGTTTAGTTCTCTTGACTGTATCACTTGAAGTAGGCAGCATGGAGTAAGACTTGGTGGGAGCTTCTGTGTGTTTGTTATTAATGAGTTTGATTCTGCTCTTAGTGTTGCTCTGTGAATAAACTTGCAATATGAATGTGCCATGTATCTATGTAGCACTATAGATGGAGATGATGTTTTTTTAACCCTGAGGGCTTTGATCCTAAGGCTTATCTTAAACCATGGGCTTGGTGAGGCTGTAAGAATGGACAGATCTATGTGTTCCCCTCAGGCAAGCTGGCCGAGCTGGAGCAAATTCCTCTTCATTGTTGGTTTTCAATTTGCATCACAGTCTCTGAGACTTATTCATGGTGTGAACACTTTAAATCCTGGTCTTTTCTGGGCATGTTGTTTTCCTTTTTTGAAAGCTTTTGAACACTTTCCTGTGATGCTTATATTCTTCATCAGATAAATGGATTTGCTCATGAACTTGAAGCCTCTTCAGAGCAAGCATTAAAGAAGTGTTTAAAGAGAACAGCTTATCTGTTTACATGGGTTGTAAGCAAAAGATAAAATGAAGAATTATCTTACTAATATTTTGTTGGCAAATCTATGGGGTTTTGTAGCTCCCATAAAAAAAGCAGGCTGGTGCAATCTGATTGCTAATGCAGAATGTTGTTACAATATAGGAATTCAAGTCACAGCAACGCTTAGGGGTATTTTGTACCAGCACACACTCACTGGAAGGGAAAGGTGAATGTTACAAAAGGCATTTCTCGTTCCTCTGCTTCAGTTTATTAGTAGCTCCTATGGGAGCATTTGCTGAAGCACTCTGCTGGTCCTGCTATCAGGTTTCTACAGGAGGAATTGCTCATTTTGCTTAGAACAGCTCCAGACTCATTTGGTGTGTGTGATGGTCAAGTGAGGAACATGCAGAGGAAGCAGCCATTGCTGCATTCACAGAGTGATGGGCTGGGAGCTGACTGCTTCTGCTAAGGAGCAGACCTTAGGGTTACCAGTGGAGACTCTGTGGAAGCTTCATCTTAATGCTGAAGAGGAGTCAAAAATCCCCAAATCCAGTCTTAGAGGAAGCAAACAGAGAATGAAACAAATACAGTATACTTTACAAAACTGTAGTTTGTCAAAATTTGGAGGAATTTCCTCAGTTCTAATTTCTCTTTCCCTTTTGATCTCCATCCCAAAATCTCAGGAAGGCATATATTAGGACTGGAAGAGTTTCAGAGAGGAAAAACAATATGGTTGTTTATGGAATGGGACTCAGCAGATCTCATTGCAACCTCCTAGTCAGAGTGGGGTCAGCTTTGGGATCAGACCACATTGCTCATGGCTTTTCCACTTTGATTTTGAAAACTACCAAGGCTGGAGACTACACAGCCTCTCTTAGGTGCCTATTCCATTTTG
Source organism: Donacobius atricapilla (assembly GCA_013397315.1). Taxonomy (NCBI): domain Eukaryota; kingdom Metazoa; phylum Chordata; class Aves; order Passeriformes; family Mimidae; genus Donacobius; species Donacobius atricapilla. The sequence continues at coordinate 244,237 of WBMY01010471.1, read as the reverse complement.
CTTCATGATAAATTTCTCCCTTTGTTCTTCTACAAAAAAAAAGAACAACCCCAAAAAGCAACCCCAAAAACAAAAAGTCACTCAGTGACTAATGTCTAGAGGAGAAATGCAAAAATCTTGGAAAGGTTAATCTAGGCAATTGAATTTACAGCATTATTTGATGTTAAAAGCCAGGGACTTGGTAATTGTATTGCTTTGGCAAACCATGTTGCTAACCCAGCCACTTCCCTCAGGTGAATTGCCCGGTTCTTACAGGAGGTGCAGCTCCCCCAACTCTTCACTTACTGTGGTTTTTGTTTCCTTCACAGGTACCATCTACCTTTACTGTCAGATATGAAAGAGTTTAAAAGGTGTAGTTAAGCTCAGAAATGTTTTTCTCAAATGAGATTTAGCTTAGATGATTTTAATTTCTGTTATAGACCTGAAGAATGGTACCCCAAAGGCTCTTCTGATTTCTGTGGCCAGGATTTTTTTCTAACTAAAATATTATGGTCTAATAAGATTAAATCTCTTCCTGCAAATGCTGATTTGCTGGTGTCCTTAGGCCATCACAGCTACAGTAGCACATCTGCCATAAACATACTGACCTCTTTTGGAAACGGACTTTACTTTGTGCTGCATGATCCTATTACAGAGCTACATAGAATATATTCCATTAAATATATGTATGTGTTTTAAACAGGTTTCTGTTGAGTGTCACAGAATGGACTTGACCTTTTATCAGAAAGATACGCTACAACAAGAGGATTTTCCAGATTGTTTTCCAAAGAAAGACATTCTCCACAGATTTGAGACCTTTGTAAGATGACGCTCATTTGAAAAACTGCCTTTTTAGCAAATACCTCTTCAATTCATAGAGAACTGTAATGCTCTGGGGGTACCTTCACTTTGTAAAAACTTGGAACTAGTTGATCTTTGATTTCCTTTCAATCCAAGTCATTCCTTTCTAACACTGCTTTTCGAGTAGCCCCTTCACTTCTATACACTGTTCTAGTGAGTACTTGACTGAATAGGCTAGACAGACAATTTGCAAAATGATGAAGTGCATCGGTCTTGCAGAATAGCTCTCAGAATCTAACCTGACTGTGCTGAATGCCCCAGCCCTTGCTGTGAGTTCAGCAGGGGCTGCACCATGTCCTGCTCTAGTGGCCAGGTGCCCTTCTGAGCACTGAGTCTTGTAGAACAGATGCCCAGGGAGTGACTGGCCAAGAGCTGAGCCTGTCCAGGCACTGGGATATTGTGGTGCACGTTTGTCATACTGTTATGTGAGGATACCCTCTGGGTATGCATTTAATGAATTCTGGGGGGGTCTATTAAGGAATGACTTCTAACAGTCCTCTCCTTGAAGTTCCTGAGTGATATTGGCCAAATTGCCCTCTCTGTCTGCTGCATTATTGAAATACATGGGTATGGATGTGCTCTCCTGTTCTGCATAGGGGATGTGAAAGCCCAAGGGCTTATCATGCAGTGTAGCACTCACGTCAGTGAGCTCAGGCTCAGATCAGTTATTTTCCCATCCTTTTTTGTCTCCTCTTTTGGATCAACACTCTATTCAGCATTGTTGGCATGCTTTATTTTAAGCTACTCACCTTCCCAGGAGCTCAGAATAGCTTGGCTTAAACCTCAGCTGCTGGAGGTTGAGGCAGTGAGAGAGATCCCTGGCTGTGTTTCAGATTCGAAGTAGGAATAGACAGATTTAATCTTTAATTCAGAGGATTAATTCAGGGAGAAACATCAGTTTGCCTGTTCCAGAGGTGGCAATTTGGAGGTCTCCGCTGGTTTCTCTCCCATACTCAGAGCCACAGCATATCTCTCTCCACTTAAAGCTAGATGAAACAAGGCACTTCTGATGCTTTTGTCCCCAGCAGAGCCTGTACAATTTTGTTTTCAGGTCCTTTTGTAGTTTTTGCTATGGAGGAGACAGACCACAATGCCTTATCTTTGCATTCATATGGGAAATTTTAATGTTGCAACAGATTCCTGGCCGTATTTAATCTTGCAGTATAGATGTTAGATACAGCAGGGGATTGAGTTTTGCTTCTAGTTCCAAGTCATACGTGTCCTGATTAATAACAGGGAGGAATCCTCTTAGCAGAATTTCTTTCCATAGCAGTGGAGGTTTGTGGTTGGTGTGATTTACATCAGTCTCCTGTTTCAGCTTGCCTGCCTGATGGTTTAGGTCTGTCCCTTACAACTGAAGGAAGTCTTTAGTTCAGTAGAAATGGAGTGCATCTATAGCATCATTGTGAGGACTTTTCTATCCTGTTACCTGTAGCGTTAGAAGTTATCCTTTTAAGCTTTCAATAGGATGGTTCTTTTATTTTTGGAAATCTAATCTATTATTCATTTTTTTATGGAAATAGTCTTTTTTTGGTGCTCAATGCCTCAGCTAGAATTGAAATTACTCAGTCGTTTATAGCATACTGTCTTGATTCTTTAAGATGACTTTTAGAGCTCTAGATAGATTTTTAAATAAAGGTGAAAAATAGCACCACCACTCCCCAAGCAGCACCGCCTCTGTTTTTTTTGTCCTAAACTGCAATTGCGGCAGCTGAAGCAGCTCTGGATGCACTGGGTGGTAGGAGACCTACACCTGTCTTTATTTGTAGGATGAGACTTTTCACAGGGAGCACCTTGTTCGTTTCTATGACCAAAACAGTCCCCAGGACTGTTGGAATCCAAGAACCTTCTCCCTAGATAACCATGATAATGGTATGAAATGTGTCATAGTCTTGTTTTAATTAGGACTAATTCATCAAGACCTCAGGCCATTCTTCCACTCAATACAAGCTTATAACACAGGGCCTCTGAAGAGGCTGGTGCCTTGGAGAGGCAAGTTCTTCAATCTTACTCGAGGTTAAAAAGCTTCTTCCACCTTCCCTGGGAAATGGGATATTTATTCCTCTTAAATGAGTCAGGGTGTGACTGCAGAGGTCATTGTTTTCAGGTGGTGTGTTAGGCAGACTTACTCTAGGACTTGCACTGCCTTTATTTCTTCATGAAGTGCATCACATCAGCTTGGGGAATGTTAATGAAAAATGTCAAGCCATGTTCACTTTTTTTGGTAGTGTATGAATTAATTTTCAGTGTATTACTTGATTTTACAAATGTTGGTCACTTTATTCTCTTCACAGTAATTTTAAAGACATGAAAGGAAAATTATTGTGTAGCTAATTTGTTACAAAATCCTGAACTGTCATCATTTTAGTTTAATTGCAGTCAAGGTGAATATTTTCTTTCCTGTTTGCATTAGTTTAAGCCTTAAAGCAACAGGTAAGGTATGTGACAATCAATATGGCCACTTTTGGTTGTTGCTTCTGTGGCATGTTCTGGAACTTCTGAATTTCCTAATACTGGTGTATATAAACCCTCAGCTTTTGTTGTCACAGATTTGAAAAATCATCAGTAATTTCTGTTTTCGTTTGACACCTCAGTCCATTTTGACACCACACCACCCAGCTGTCCTGGGTTTTGGAGTGAAATCACAAATGCAGCCGCTGCAGCCTCTCAGCACCATGCAGCACCTTTCTTGGTATGTGATTAAAAAGCCTCAAGCATTCTTACCTCATTACGCTGCTTTATCCCTCCCTTTGGTAGTCCTAATTCCCCCACTTCAGGGGGAAACTTTCTGGCTGAAAGCTGTAAAATTATATTCAGTAATCACAATTTTTGCGCCTGTTAGGACTCAGAGGTTCTGTTTTCCCTGTGTCTTGAGCATTTGGTGGAGCCACAGGAGCAGACCTACTACATTTTCACTCTGATGTTGTAAAATACTGCATTTTACAGCTGTCAGTGATAGTCTGGCAGGTTTACTGGGGCCACACTCATCCTCGAGCAGGGCTGTTTCTGTGTGGAAGCTCTTCATGGCGTTAGAAAACAGGGTTTTTTGTTTTTTACAGAAGGATCACCCTTTCCTGTGAGTGCATGTGTCTCTTTTCTGGGATGCACAGTTACTTGTGCCTGGCATCCTCAAAGCCAAACACAATTTTTAGATTTGTAGCTTTTGCAACTCCACTTCCATGAGCACCCTGCCTTTGGAGATATGCCCCAGGTGCTCTGTGTCATGAACGAGTCTTCTCTGTGTTTTTTTACTGTACCAGTCCTGCCTTTTCCTTCCCTTGCTCCGCTGGTGGTGGAGGATGTCTCCATTCTGGGATAGAATCATAGAATACCAGGTTGGAAGGGACCTCACAGATCATTTGGTTCAACCTTGTCTGGCAAAAACACGATCTAGAAAGGATGCCCTATAGCCTGTCCAGCTGAATCTGAGTTGCCCAATGTTGAGGTGCCCCCAGATTCCCTGGGGAGATTATTCCAGTGGCTGATTGGTCTCTTTGGTCTCTTTGAAGTAGGATTTTCTGTTGTGCTCAGAGGCAGGAACCTGTGTGAAGCTCAAACCTGCCAACATGGCCTGCAAAGTTTCTTGCTGTAAATTCAGAGACATTATGTGCAAATAATGTTTGACAACTGCATGGTAATATTGTGTGTTAATGACTAAGGGAATGCCATGTGCTTTGCTTTCAAGACTTTAGAACACCAGACAGTTGCTGGAGATGTGACTTTCTTTCATGTTCGCGGTCTGGAATGAGATTGAACCTGGGCTTCCAGACAGATGCCTGCTGGATGGAAGTGCTAAGTGGTGGATGCTCTGTCACTAGTGCCTTTCCACCTGAAGACTATGTTAATCCTTTCCTAACTCAGAAAGTTCACATTTTAGATTTTCCTCAGTCTCAAGTGGAGCATCTTGTCTACATCTTTTGTCTCTAGAGGCAGGATTCAATACAGATCCTTCATCTGGATCTTGCTATCCCAGCTTGGATACACAACGGCTTTTGTTAGATGCAATATGTTTCTCCACTCTGAGAGATGTTCTCATTGTTAGAAGAAAGTCTACACCAGAGAGAAATTTTATTAGAGTAGACTCAGTAACATATCTGATGTTAATTCAGGGGCAGGATACTGAGGTATTCACTTGGACTTGAAGAATCTGGCTTTATCCAGTAATTTGTCAGAAGTACATCTGTCAGTTATTTCTGTACCTCTTCTGAGGGCTCGGTGATGATCTCACCCTTCCAATTCAGACTGGGAGCCTTGGTCAAAGCACCTCCCTTTTCCTAGGTTACCTCACAAAGGGAATTTAAACTGGGCATTTCTATGCCTAGTGATTACACATTTTGAGCTTGTGTCCCCAGTACTCATGCTCAGGTACTCAAACAGGTGGCTTTTCACATTGCTTTCATTAACAAGGTAGCTTTGGATATGTGCATTTTACATCCATATCTTACTTTGTTTCCCTTCATCTTTGCAGCATCTAATGCCTCTCTTTCAATTACACGTTGAGAAAAACTGGGTGTAGAGGGGGCTTGTTTTAGTTTCTGTGGAGGGCATCAGTATGCTCTAGCCCTAAGTCCATTCAAGCTTTCATTTAGCAGTCCTTGTAGCTTGATGAAGTGCTTACTGTCTCCCAGATGGAAGAAGTGCAAGGCTTATATATCTCAAAAGAGTCAATTTACTTCTAATTTTTTCCTATTTTAATAAATAGTGATCACATGTCTCTTTTGAGCTCAGTAGAATGTAAACATTTCATATGTTGGTAATATTCTTGCTGTTTCAGGCAGCTTTGCACATATTTAAAAAATTATTGAGGGAGATACTCTTTTGATCCGAAGTGCAAATGTTATAAAAAAAACTTTGCAGAGATTGTACCATTATTTTAAACTTTTCAGCTTGCATTTCTATGCAGGTTTACCTTGCCCTTTGCTTCAGCCCTCTGGCCCACCCCTTTTAAGGCAGTGATCCCTTTTAAAGCATGGGGAAAGCTGGACTTGCAGGGTTGTCTTCTATCACCTCTCTGACATAAACTAGATCCCTTCCCTCTGCAGTAAAATTCTCAATGTGTCTGCACTGTAAAGTGCGACCAAAAATGTTGACTTTGTGTTCTTTAGTAAAAGCATTAATAGAAACTCAGCTGACAATATCCTTGAGTAAACAGTGCCAGGAGGATATTGTCCAAAGTTTAATCTTTGAGTTGCTTGTGTGTTGTTTTCTTTAGCATAATTCCTCACAATAACTTCATTGTTCTGGGCAAAACAGCAGATTTTGCTTTTGTTTGCTTCACAGTAGGGATAAAGAATAGAATATGGAAGTAAGAAATCTGATGTTATTTTCCCCAGATTTTTTTTTGTTTCTGTTTCACAAGTGACTTAAATTCAGAGCAAACTGTTCGGTAGGTAAGTCTTGACAGGTGGTGTCTATACCACCTGATTAAAACCTTGAAGAATGTAGAGAAAATTTACATTAAATAATTTAGACTCAAAGGGAAAATGTTTTAACTGATAAAATTTTGAAGCAAGAGGCTGTTATGGTGATCTACTGAATCTGGTTGTACAAATTTGGTGATTTGAGTTGAAGAGCTGACTATATACGCAGTTTCTTATAAAAGTTGTATGAAAAAATACAGAAAATGAATGTTAATATGGCAGATGTATTTTTAGTAACTTACTGCCTAAGAAAGATCATTAGTTAAGATCACCGGTTATTTTCAGTGTCTTGTTGTGCAAGACTCATATGGGGCTGATGTGAACTGGGACTCCAGCACTGGGAGTTCACCACTGTCTTGGAGTGACCACTCCTTACCTTGGCATGGCAATGGCTTTTAAATAGTCCCTCAACAACTACTGATAAATAAAATCTATGTACCTGGCTGGGTAGAGCCCTGAGCAACCTGGATGGTTTTCCTGGCTGCCCCTGCTTTGAGCAGGCGGTCAGGCCGGAGACCTCTGGAGATGCCTTCCAGCCTGGTTCATCCCGTAATCTTTGTGTGTATAAGTGTGTGAGGGTGTAACCATGTCATGTGTTATGGATCCTGTGTAAAGAAAGGCTGGGTGATTTCAGATGCAGCTGTAATAAACTTTCCCTCTGCTGGTTTTCTTTGCCCAGTCTGCCACTAAGAAGCCCCGGAAGTCTCCAGCGGACAAGGGGCGCTCCGAGGCCGGGGCTCGAGGCGCGAGCCGGGGGAGAGCCAACGGCCACCCGCAGCAGAATGGAGAAGGGGACCCTGTCACTTTGTTCGAGGTGGTGAAGCTGGGAAAGAGTGCTATGCAGGTAAAATGTCTACTTGTGTTCCTCCTCACAATCCAGCGTATTCTGACCGGAGTCCAGTCTCAGCTGTGCTTTTGTAAACAGTGGTATTTTCCCATGACTGCATTGGTCCAACAGACTGTGAGTGATAATGTGCAGGACTCAGTGGGTTCTGATTGAGGGCTGTCGTGTATCCTGCTGAAGAACAAGAGACCTGGCATAAAGTCATGGGTTTCAAATTCTCCAGAGTTTTGTTCCTTGCTCCTAAGTTAAAAATATATGTTGATATTAAGCCGTTCATGAAAGTATATCCTGTAGCAAGCTTTATATAGGCAAAAAGTGTATGAAAATAATGATGAATCTGGGCATTTTTTGTTCACTTGTTTTTTCAAGAATACCTGCTCACACAAACAGTTTGGAGCCCTTTGCACTGGGACTTGCATTCCTGCTGTCCCCATCAGGACAGCAGGTGAAGGCTAAACTATTTGCCTAGACTTCCACTGAGTCTGAGGGAAAACACTGACACATCTGAAGGCAAATTTTTCATTATAAAATAGAAAAGACAGTCCTAGTTTCCTCTAGAAGTGTTTTTTACCTTCTTATATTTTGATCAGGTCAGAGGTCTTTGTGGGATGTGTGGGGCCAGGTGAGTCACACCTCAAGACCCTGCACAGAGAATTGGTTTTGACATTGTTGAGTGGTTTCAGTAAGCTGCTGTACTGCAGCTCTTGATTTTGATACTCAGAGGAGAAACAATGGGCCCAAAACAATCTTCAGCCCATGCAGTCCAAAGCCAACAGTCCGTCCTGCTCTGAAGAATTGTTTAAGCAAACCTCCTTTACTTTGCATTTCAACAACACAAGACTTAGGCAGTATCAGTTTGTTTTGTTGCTGACTAACATGAGAAAAGTACAAATCAGGAAAATTAGGTGCCAAGTCCCATTCTCGATATTACTTTTAGTGTAACTAAAAGCTAAGCCTCTTTTAAGTCCCAGAGGAATCAAATATTTCAAGTGACTGAAAGTTGTTGAAAATTTTCTGTCTCAAATCTGTGGGAAGTCTGAGATGTAATTTTAAGGAAGTAATACACAGGATAGAAATGAGAATTTTTGTACTTCATAGTTTCTGTGTTTACACTTATTCAGGATTGACCCTTCTTATCTAGTAGGTGAAGACAGAACAAATTTACTCCTAACAAAGCTACGGATTCCTTGTGGCTTTTTTTCCAACAGAGCCTCCAACTTTGTTTGGTTTTCAGCACTTTTTCAGATTTTGTTTTTGGCAGAAATTGAGGAAACATCTGGAGTCTATTTTCTGTGGTACAGAACATACAATATACTTTATGTAGTATAGTTGACTTAGATTTATTGATATTTGCAGAAGCTGAATGGAATGGAATGGGCAACTGCTTTGATATTTGATGACTCTGTGTGTATGTGAAATTGACTGTGATACATTTTATCTATTTCAAAAGAGATGTCTAAACAAGTCTTCTGCAGCTTAAATAGAGAAAAAGAAATTGTCTGCAAGTTTGTATTAAGAAACCTGTGGAATTCAGATACAAGGAAATTGTTCTGAGATGTGGAGAATTTGTATATGCATGTGTGGGTGGATGTGTGTCTGTATATTCACATATACATATCTGTATCCACAAATCACGTATGCACAGACACACACATGCATAATGTGCCCAGCCTGCAGGTAGGAGAAAAAGTCAGAGCACCAGCTAAGCAGGGGAGAGATTATACACAAGTAGTAAAGGAAACAGGCAAGAGTTTGTGAAGGCCTGGGGTGCAAACAGGCATAAACAACTTGAGGCCTGATTTCAGGAATGTGCATCACTTCAGCACCTTTGAAAAATTTACTGTTGGTAAAAATATTCTAGAAAGTCAAAGAAACACTATAGTAGGAAATAGAATGCAATTAAAATGTAATTTAATATTTTTTAACTTGCACCTTTAGACGATCATCTCATGTGAAAACAAGGTTCTGTAAACCAAAGTTATTAGTGTCTTTATACTTGTATTTTTCCATAATAGCTTAGGGATTTTGATGTAACAATTAGGAATGCTTGGCATTTTTGTTTTTCAGAGTTTTGATGCAGTTTTCTTTGTTCAATTTTAGCAATTTTGTCAATATTGCAGTATTCAAACAAGTGCCATATATTTGTATTTGACCAAATATATTATTTCTCAATATTTAGTTCTTTTCCTGTAATATGAACATACTTTTTTTTTCCTAGTATTCCCAAGTTTGCTTCCAGCAATAAAAACCCAGGAAAATTGAATTAATATATTCTGAGATTACATGGAAATCATGTACTTTCATTTCTGATCTATCTGTTCCTGCTGTTTGCTCTCAGAATTTTTTTTAGTTGCTAGATTTTTCTGGCTTTCTGATGCCAGTTCATAAAAGTCCGTTGCTGAATTCAATTTTCACTTCTTCTAAGCTTCTCTATTTTGGTTCTCACAGCAGGATTCATGTATTACTTCTCTTCAGGCTTATTACTGGTTGCTTCTTCCAGGGGAATAAAATCAGTTTAATTTTTTGTATTTTGAGTATACATGACACCAGGACTGCTCTTTGCATAAAATCTTTGCCCCTGTCATGGAGTGCTGCTTGTGTCTTGCTTGAACTCTGTAAATCTGTTTGATGCCCATGTTAAGTTGGTGTCAGATGGTTGCCAGTGTTTTCATTTGCTCTGTAACCTTTTGTAGAGTTAGTGCTTCAGAAGTTGTTTGATCAGCAGCTCTCTGTGTGTGAAGTGTGACATGACCTTCTGTTCATGCTTTCTGCAGGTACATTTTCAAACTTTACTCCATTAACACTGTTCACAGAACTTCTTTAGTGGGTTTTGTTTTTGTAGTCAAACATGATACTCTTCTGTTTTTTGTCATTTATCTCTTCCATATATTTATTTTTTAGTTACATCATTTTATGGTGACAGCTGTATCCTCTACATTTCCCTACTCTGAACTTCCATAGGTAGAATGGTCTCTCTCAGCATTTCTCATGTGCTCCACTGCCCACTGGTGGGAATGAAGGCTTGGATGAGCTTCTGCTCTTCCCAGGCTGAGACTGACTGGTAGCTAAAATTTTCAGACATCTCTGCATTGGTGTCTGACCCTGAGCTAAGATGGCAGGGAACTAAAGAACTTGTGATGAGATCAGATTTTGTTTAGGACTCAGACTGCAAATTTCTCATGAGTTACTTATGACCAGTTACCTGTAATGAAATTTGTACTACTGGTGGTCAAACAAAGCGCAGAAGTGTTCTGCTTTCTTGTCTGCAAAGGGGTTTTGTTCCATCAGAACATCAGAGAGAATGGATCATCAGTAATTCTAGGAGATGTTCAGTGCCAAACATGAACACATCTGTGCCTTGATGACTCTGCAATATTCCAGATATTACCAGTCACCCTTTATTGGTGTTAGCAGCTCACTACAGTGTAGGGGCTGCTTGTGAGGAAAAAAAAACTTTAAAAAATTGCTGCCTCTGCTTATACTCAGCTAATAAAAAGTAATCTTGATGTTGATTAGGCATAGTTCAGAATAAATACAGCTCCATTATATGCCAGCAGGTATTATAAGATATGTGTCCTAGTATCTAGTGTGTTGAAATGGAATTGTTCATTGTGCCACCAGTTTTTCCTTGTCCTTCCAGAAATCAAGGACGCACAGGGTTCCTCACTGTTCTTACCAGCACATCGTGGCACATGGGGATTTGTGTCCTTTGAGGTTCCCTCCCTGTCCAAGTAAAGCTGTATTTGTAGCACTGCTTACCTTGCCATGAGAAGTCCATCTCTGGCAGTAGGTCAGACTTATTCCTGATTAGGGTGACTATGTATAACCATATTTATCTAACGCAGGAATAATTACATATGTTTTACATAGAACCTTGAGATTAGGAACATCAGAGCAGCTGTAACTGGATTGCACCAAAAATCCAACAGCCTGTCTCTGACAGCAGCAGTTAAGAAAGGGAATAAGGTAGCAAAAACAAATTTTGGGTGTTCTCCTTACCTCGTGACTTTTTGTGTTTGCAGCCCAGGGCTGCTGTGGTGTCTGTATTCTCTTCTCTGTGGTCTTAATGGCTCTCTCTTCTCGGAGTTTCTTTTCTCCCTCTGAAAGTGTTTTTTGCGAGATCACATCTCTGTGTCTCCCTCAGCTATTGCTGAAAGCGAAGGTCTTTGAAGATTAAAAATATACAGACATACATTAAGTATTACCTATGCTTTTTGTGTTAAAGCCATGTTTTAGTTTAATTGTTCTTTATTGTATTTTAACTGCTGTATCCTCCTGCTTGAAGGATAGATAATAACTTAGGATTTCCCCAGATTGTCTCAGAAACTCCTTAGGAGTTTCAGTATGCAGTCTCTAAAGTTTACTAGGCAAAATGACTGCATAATAAAATCTATTATTAACATTTAAACTAATATTTTCATTTTGCTAGGCAAATTTCTTCTGTAGCATAATCTTGCTTTGCTTTTGATTGTATGGTACTGAATTAAAAGGAAAAAATCAAAACTAGGTGCATGTTTTTATAGTTGTTACATTGGGAACAGTTTAGCCACCAAATGAAGCATTGATTAATCAGAGGAGTATCCCTTAATACCAAATGAATTTTTCTGCAGTCATCACACCAGGCTTCTTTTCCCTTGGGATTTAATGAGATGTGAGATGATTTGGCTGTTAATGTGAACACAAGTGCCAGTAGTGCAGTTTGTGAAACTATTTGTACCTGAAAATAATCATTATACTTGATGGCAAAGAAGTCTTTTGCTCTCTGGAACACTGATGTTGTTTGAAGTGTCTGGGGTGATCTGTGAACCCTTTACAGCTGTGCCAGCAAAGGCATACGAATCACGTGTTTTAATAAATTGATGGATCTCTTACTGGAATAACTCCATTTTGTTTCAGAGCTCCTCCAAGTATCTTTTCATTCTGATATTCAATGTTTATGAGCAGTTTTGATGCTTTGTAGCATCATTCATGCCTGTGATTGGCTCAGTTTAAGCAGACACAGCCCCTTGGAAATGGTGTGATGTCAACTGTGAGAGATGAGTGCCTGCAAAAGTTCTGTCCCTCCTTAGAAAATCTTCTTGGTGGGAGCTCTGTATGGTGTATCTGCCTTTCTTGAGCTCTCAGGTGAGGAACTGCTGCTCTGAGCTGTGTGGGTCTGCTGGACAAGAGTGCCCAGCCTCAGGACTGCCTGTGATTTTAGTCCATTTGAAAGCAGAATTTTCCCAGTACCTTTTATGCACTATGTGTAATGCCAGTTAACCTTTACTATTCCAAGATTCTTGTAAGAGAATAAATATTTTCTCCGAAATGGTTCAATGTAACATGTTACATTGATTTCTCTGTGTAATGATATTTAATACCCAGTCTACTGCATAAGAGTATGTATTTACACAAAATGCCAAGCAGATAATCCTGTATGGAGCGTATAAATCCCTTAGTTTTATTGGGAAGAAATACTGCTAGGATTGCATTCCTTTCCTCTCTGTGCTTCAGAAAGTAAAATGTTATGTAGGTAGACACTGCATAAAACAAATTTTCCCATCTTTACTTACTGTTATCTAAAGTGAGATTTTGGGGGTCTTTTTAAAGAAAATAATTTTGGCTTATCAGGAAGTGCATGATAGGTGTTAGCAAAGTATGAACTCTTCCATAATTTAAAATTATGATCTTGAGAGAAAAAGAATAAAGTGCATGTCCTCAAGCTGCAGTTCATTTTTATTATCCGTATATTAGGTTTTCACTGGGTGTATATTAGACCTACCGCCTGCAGTTTGGAATGCAGCCAGGCCCTCATCCTGGAGTGTACTGCCTGATCTAAACTGCACAGACTTTCACACATTAGGAACTACCTTCTCCCCAGGCGCCATCTGTGTAATTTCTTTAGTTTTCACAAAAATTATCCTTAAAAGGCTTTTATTCTTTTTATTTAAACCCAATCTGAACAGATTCACTTAAAATTTTTTATGCAGAGTGTTTTAAGTCTCTCACTACTTGTCTTTTTTCCCCTGGGTCGTTATTTTTAGTGTACTAAGTTCTTCTCACCATCTCTTAAAGTGTATTTTCTACTTTTCTATTTGAGTTGCTCTTTATACAGATTATTGGAATACTTAATTTCACTGTGCATTCCTTTTTTTAATCAGTTCCAAATTTCATTTGAGTGACTGAGTTTTTGGCAGAAGCTGTTAGTGTGAGTGATTTTTGGATTTTTCCTACCTTGATGTAAACACATTGCACACCCATTCTAGAGTAATTTTTTTCTTTCATATTCACTGTAAATGAAGCATGTCCATGATCAGTTGTGTGAAATGGCAAATTACTTAAAGTTCTTTGTACTCAATTTGCCTTGGTTTACAGTTGACTCAGATCTTCTCTTTTAATATGCACTTTGTATACGGTGTAATTTGTTTTCCCTTTTGTTTGTAGCACTGTTGCCAGATTGTTACTTAATTGAAATAGTGAAATAGCTTTTTTTGGAAATCAACTTGCATTAATATTTAGTGGGATTGTGCTAATTTACACGAGCTGGCAAGGCGTCCTCTGCAGTCAGTCCCTCTGCTTCCTCCAGCACTTAATGCTCCTAAATTCTCTCGCACTGAAGGAATATGAAGTGGATTCATACCTGCAAAACTGAAAGGAGATACTAAGATCAGTAGCTTCATTATTTCATTCATTACATCTGACTTGCTTTTATGGGCAACTCCAAACTGCTGTTTCTCTTTGGTACTATAAATACTTTGGTTTATCTTTTAGCAGACTTTGAGATGTGAAGGTCAATATTTCTGCAAGTTGATTGATTTGAAGTTGTTTACTCAGTCTTTGAACCTATTCTGCTATTTACTTGATTTAATTTAGGCTTATTTCTGTAGAGTTGCTTACCTTGCATATTCTTCAAATTATGCTCCATGGTAGTTCTTAAAACAGACTCATCAGAGAGTTAATTTCTGTGAGATTCTCTTGAAAACATGTTGCAGGCTTTGAAAATCTTTGTACTGAGTCTGTATTTGTACCATACATCATCTGCCATTTGCAGAAAAGCTAGATTTTTTTTACTCAGTTCTCATAAGAATAGAAGCAATTTCATTTAAAAAAAAAGTTGAGTCTTGCTTTTGTAATGTACCGGTATGGACTTGTTGACTGACCCAGAGATGTGGTGCGTGTATGTGTCTGTGTCTATGTATGTAATTGTGTGTGCGTATGTGTTTAGATGTGTCCTGACAGCAGGGACTGGCGGAGGGTACTCGGTGTTACTGGTGTCATTTGGAGGTTTTATGTGTGTAATTGAGCTTGTTGCCAAGGGAGCCTTTTCCTTGTGTGTGTGCCTTGAAGTTGGTGGATCCCAAAAGCACGGTGCCCCTGGGCAGGCTGGAGCACTCGTCCTGTAGATCCTGTGCCTCCCCAGAATGCTGAATTTATTATGCATTTCATGCTCAGCACGTAAGGGCACATTTCCATATGGTGAATCCATGCTCCCCTCTGCATCCTAAGGTAAAAACATCTGGAAGCAGATGAGTACCACTGGAGCAGCTCATGCAATCTATTGTTGCCTTCTTTCCTAGGTGTTTTGTGGAAGTAGGCAGGGACCCATGTGGGCATCACTTCTGGGGGGTGGAACCTGCTTGTAGGTACCTCCTTTCCGAAAGGGCCAACTGGTCTTTCCCTCCTGTCACCGCAAGTGCCTTTGAGGTGTTAATGATCTGGGTTGGACAGGTGACAGGCAGGGCAAGAACAGGAGGTCTCTGGGCAAGGTGAGCAAATGTGGGTCATCTCCCTGCGTTTGGTCTTGGATTATGTATAAAAAGAGGGCTGGCTGTAACCTGGGGCCTGTTGGTTAGAAATCCTTGTTTGTAATAGGAATCCTCTCTCTATGCATATTTATGCAAAATAATTCCATTTCTGGCAAGGCTTGCATGTTGCACCATTTGCTACACTGCTGCCTGTGGTTTGATTCCTTTTTTGCTTGTATTCGGTCTTTCTTCCTGCTATTTGGATTACTGCTGTTTTGTCTTGGTTTAGTTGATACTTGTCTCTCTTTTGGGTCTGAGGTGAGTCATTTTGATTTATTCATTTAGTGTTTTCAGTTTTTACAGCTCTTTTCTGTTACATCAAAAGTCAACAGTTTGATTAAGTTCCAACTGTTGTAGCATATGTAGTCTGGCTTCACTATCTCCTGTTGCCTTAAACTGTAATCTCTAACAAAATCAGGCAGCCAGTATGCCAAGTGTGCATGAGAGGCTGAGTGTGTGGGTGTTATTTTGGGGCGCTGATTTTTAGGGCTTAGTGAATGCCGTTTGTGTGGCTCTGTGTTGGTGCTGGCAGGTCAGGTGCCTGTATGAGACTTGTCACCCACAGCTCCACAGGCAGTGGGGCTCTCTGGGGGTAAACAGAAGCGTCGTGCAGAAGGAGCCCTCAGCGCTCTGTTCAGAGCAGGGAGTTGCACTGGCAGCTCCCTGAGCGCTGACTCTGTGTGTGTGTCACACCTGGTGAGTGCCAGGGCACTGAGGAGCTCGTGCAGGCCAGCTTCCACCAGATGAGCCCTACCCACAAATCCAGCTTTGTCAGCTCTCTGGGAGGTCAAGGCACTCTTTGCTTGCTGTCCCTCTGAGAACCTTTGCTCTGATTTTTCTGCTTTTCTTATCTGCTACTGCCACTAAAGACTCCGCGTTGTCTCAAGTCTGTTCCGCAAGTCTGGAGATGGACTGCTTGTCTTTATTTTTCTGTAAACTGCATGATCATTCTGGGTTGAAAGTGCAAGTGCCACACTGGTAGGACAGCGTGGGCCCCCAGTGCCTAAGGACACAGCATGTCCCACACAATTCTTTTTGTACAAGAGACAAAAAAGAGAAGAAGTGAGAGGAGGTGAACTGATTCTGCAGTTTGAGATAGTGCTGCAAAAATCATTTAAGTAATTGTATAAAAGCAACAGAAGCAAAATTTAAAGGTATTCCTTCACATTTCTTCCCTTGGCTCCTCCTTTTTTAAGTCCAGATGGGTTCATTGGCAGTATTTATAGCACAGTCCATGAGAAGCTGCAATGGTATGGCTGAAGGGGCAATGTGTTGTAGCAACAAACAGGAGTAAGACTGAACGTGGGAGGGAATTTCTTGGGCCAGCCCTACTTCCATGGGGAGTGTTTTCTGTAAAAGTCGGCTGTGGATAATGAACAGATGCTGGGAAACTAGTTATTAACACTCAGGAAAAGCAGCTGAGATTTCCCAGGCTCAGAGAAGACTATAGTAGACATCAGGAACTGTCAAGAGATGTGTGACAAGAGTGGGCAAGGATAAAGATACAGAATTATTTCTGGGCAAGCCACATGGCACAGAGTAGGATTATTCTGCCTGGAAAGAGGTGGCCAGATGGAAGAATGGGAAATGCAAACAGGGGCTTGGGGTTTGTTTTTTCTTTTTTTGTAAGAATTGGGTCACATCAAATGGATCTAACAATTGGCAAGTTTAAAACACAATTTTTCTTTTATTTTGCAGTGAATAATTAACCCTTGCACGCTGCTGCAAGACAATGTAGATATAAAGCTGGTTTAGACAGACACATCCATGAGAGAAGAAATTTGCTGGGGTCTTAAGGGTCTGGGGCAGTAACTCAGAAATGTCAGTGTATTCTTGCCCTTTTCTTATGCTTTTCCCTACATGTATAAGCCCTGTTGGGCAGGTGAACCTGTCATCTGACCCAGCACAGCTGCTATTTTCTTTAGTGTAAGAAATAGCTCTGGCAATTGCATGTTGTTCTGATATCTACCGTAATAGAGCTGTTCAAACAAATCTTGTAAATTGGTAATACACCAACAGCCTGGTCATTAAGCTCTGTCAATATTTGGTGTAGTAAATACTTTCTGCATTTGGCTACATTTGGTTTATGTGCCCTGGAGAATTTTGTTGATTGACTGAAATGATTGATACTTCCAGGAACAGATCCGAATTCATGATGAAATAACAGTAAGATAACATTCTAGATAACTGGTTTTGTGCTGCTGCTTCATGATTCCTTAACCTGTGTGAAGCTTACACTTGCTTTCTAATTTCTTCTAAGTAACAGATGGACCCCTTCTTAAGATTGCTTCTCCTATGGGGTGTGTGTCTGTATGTGTGTGTTTTGGGAGGCAAAACCTGTGAAAACTGAGTTTCCTGGCAAACTGGATGTTTAGAGATTCTTGCTGGTTGTTGGATAACACGATAGTACTGCTAGTCTGCTTGTGGCTCAAAGGTGGGTGTAGTGATGTCTGTTAAACATGGAGTGCTTTGGCTCAGTTTGGAGCTGTGTGTCTCTGGTACATGCACAACTGGTTTGCTGCATCCTTTTCCTCACACACCTGCCAAGGGCCCATTGGTAGCCTTGGGAGTTTGCATTTGGAGAAACTGGAAACAGCAGAGGGATTTTTCAAGATCCCTCCTTACAGCTACTAATTAAGAAAAAGGCAGATTTTTCTAAGAGATCAAATTATTTGAATTTTTTTGTCTTTCCTAGTGATTGCTTTTCAGAACGGTAGAAGCCAGTTGTGTGGGCATGGTGGGGTGTTTGTATGTCTGTGTGGTTTTTTAAATTTAATTTTATAGAAATTCATTCATTCATTCATTCAGAACTGTCTAGAATAAACTGATCTATTTGCAAGGTGTGCTCTGGTAACATAATCAAGGTTTTTCTAATGAATGCTGTTGCATGTGCTGAACAGAAAAGTTTGACTTTTCCCTCGTGAAAGAAATGCAGCATAATATTTGATTACATTAAATATACACAATTCCTTACCTACAGTGTTTATGTAGCTGAGGAGCTTGGAATATTAGAGATGATAAGAATATCTCCTGGCTAGCTGTGGTTCTGAGGGCAGTTAAAAACTGACTGAGTTTCCTATCCCGTGATCCAGGTAGCTCAAAGTCATCCTAAGTCCAGCTTATGTGTATTATTTTATTTACTGTGTATTCCTTGTTATATTTTGTTTTCCCCTACTGTTTACAGTGTTCCTGAGTGACTGATGTACTACTTTAGCCTTTAGAAATACTGAGATGTTCACTGTGCAATATAAAATCAGTATTTATCCCAAAATACTTCTACTCATCGGTTTTCTGGGAATATATGTTGGTCATTCTGAATGGAATAAAAGTGGGGTTTTTTTTTCAACACTATTTTAAAACTGAAAAAATGCTCAAAATAATTTTGAGGAATTACAGTAATTTCAATTTGAACTTGTGTTTATGCAATATAAGACCAGAAAATGATGCATATAGTTCTGCTCTCTAACAATATTTGTTCTGTCTCCACCTTGAGAGAAGGTGCATAGATTTCTGAATTTGTACACATGTATAATTATGCAAAATAAATGCTCAATTATAAAGTGATATTCTGAAAAGAATAAATCATTTGCCTTTAATAAAACACTTTTTAAGAGTCTCTGATAAGTATTCTTTTTTTCTTGACAGTCTGTGGTGGACGACTGGATTGAATCATATAAACAAGACAGGGACATAGCACTTCTGGATTTAATCAACTTCTTTATCCAGTGTTCAGGATGTCGAGGTACAGAACATGGGAAAAAAGTTGTATAGAATAAATCTGACCTACAAACATGTATTAATGCAAATGCTGGTAAAGATGGGGGAGACACTTGGGTTGCTACTCCTTGTGTGCATGGTTTGTAGAGAAATGTTGTCTGCATTCCAGAATAACTTGATTTAAAGTTTGTTTGCGAAGGGCTACCCTTTCTCTTTCTCACTTTCCTGTCATCATGCTGAAGTGTACAAATCCTCACAGAGACACTCTACTCAGCAGCAGCAGGAGACAAAAGATCTGGTACTCCAGGTAGGCGTATCTTTATTTTCCCTTTCTGTTTCTTCCCGATTTTTTAATTGCAAAAATAAGTCGGTAACTATACTTTAACTTTGATATTTTTTCTTTCTTTTTAGGAAAATGATTTTTTTTTAACTGAAGAGGAAGGAGTCAGGCTTCAGTTCACTTCGATTAGCAAGAAAGATTTCCTGTGGATGAAGCACCAGTGTTATTTGTTCCTCTGTGATACTTCATCACATCTGCAGCAAGTGCCCTGCCTTTTATACCCTGTTTAAGTAGTCTCCATTACCAGGCGTGCAGCAGTCAGCCATTCTAGCATTCTGTTGCCACATTGTGCCTTCTAATGAATTTTTCATGTGTTGTCTTTTTTCAGTTAACTCAGCCTTGAGAGGAGGCAGAGCTCCGCTCTCTCTGTAGTGCCTGGAACCAAACTATTTCCTGGTTTCTGATGCTTCCTAGAATTTACTTTGAATAGAGTTGAAAACAACTCACAATTCAGAAATTCTTTTCCTTCATTTTGGATCTGATGTGGGAATACACCTTTAGGCATCAAATGGTCTGGGTAGAAGTCCTTTTTCTTCCTTCTTAAGTATAAAGTGAAGTCTTCAGTAGTTAAAAGCATCAGACAAAAGACATAGGAACCATCAGCAGCTTCAGCAACCCTTTTTTATAGCTGAAGGAAATAAACTTATTTTGTGGATGGCAGGAAAGACTGAAGCTCTGGGAGCATTCTGTGAAAGGGCTGAAGGTTAGGGCTTAGGTTACCAGCCTGTGTCAATGTCAGCACTGTTCACACAGAACCCCTGAAACATTTTTCAGTTGTGTTTGGCAGCTTATGTGAAAGTATTTGTATTCTGTGTGCTTTTTCTTTTTTTTTAACTCTGTCCTGAAGGAGTATGTGAAAAAAAGCAACCCCACAAGCTTTTTTTAAGAATTTGGGCAGCATTAAACCAAAGGCATCCTTGGCCGTATGTTTTATATTCTTGTTGATGCAAGCTTTTGGTGAAGGCATATCATAAATATCTTCATTCCCCTGCTGCTCTCTAATTTATTCTCCCTTTCTTTCTCCTCATTAGAGAAAGCAGCACTCTGATAAGATTGGTATTTTTTAAAGCCCTTGTTGGTGAGTGGTGCAGGCTGAATGCCCACTGTCAGCCATATGCTGCTGGAGCAAGTGCTTCCCAGAAAAGCTTTCTGTACTGGCTGGAGGCAGCAGTGCTGCGAGTGCCTGATGGCAGTGCCTAACTTGGCTTTTCTTTGCACGGTGACTTTCCATTTTCAGGGCTCTGCTCGGTATCCCAGGGCTATCTCTGCTGAGCTTCTTTCAGTGCCTTCTGATCCCAAACAGCAACGACAGGAGAGAGGAAGCAAACATTACTTATCCCCCTAGTCTATAGGGTGTTTGGGAGATTTATTTGTGTTCGAACTTTTGCAAGTGGCTATAGTAACAGCTGTAGAACAGGGTTAAAATCCTGGCAAACAGTGCAGTTCTTTCCAGTTTCCAGTAATATGCTTGTTTTCTAGAATAAATAAGAGCTCATCAGAAAAGAGTGGATTTTATTGGTAGTCCACTTAGGGTAAAGTGCATACCAAACTTTCCTTTATAGCAATGAGAAACGGGGGGTTGTTTTGTATCTTGTGAGGAAGACCAAGATTCTTTTTCATGGGAAGATCATATATTATGGCATCTTTATTTCCCTGTAGAGACTTGGCTGACATTCTTGCTTATTTCTGTTTCTGATAAATAACAACCCTTTGTGAATCTCAATGACTGCTTTATCTTCCTTAATTGTCTTCTTTTCAGTTTGCTCCAATAACATTGTCTTGGATTCTCCAGCCTCCTTTCCCAAAGTTAGATCTAAATGCTGACTGATAATATATCTAAGTTTGTGATCATTAACTGGAGGGAGGAGGACAACTAACTTAGGACGAAGTTTCTCAGGAAATTGTGATGCTAGGGTTATAAATCTACCATTTCAATAATGCTTAGAGTCACTTGATATCTAAATATATGTAAAGTACATTTAGCTGGAAGTGTCTTTCAGAAGTTTTGAGCAAGTGGAAGAGTGTGCATCCATTTCCTAGCTTTAATTAGAAATTGAGGCTGTTTTATTTGGCAACACTCTTGACACTGAAAAAATACCTTTCTGTTTAGAGAAGCATTGATTTTTATGTTTATCCCGTTTTCTTGGGCAGCACAGTTGCTTGAATGAACCTCTTGGCATCTTCCAGCTTTGCTTGTAGTTGCTGCTGAAATGAGAAATAATCTCTTGTAAATATGAGTAAGCAGGTGTATTATGTAAATTGTTAATACCAACAATTGTTAAATTATTGGCTTTTGCAGGTGAACATAAAAGATCTGTGCAATTTAAAATTCAATAAATATGCACCAAATGTTCAAGCATGTCTGTCCTTTGTCAACTCTTCTGAGTATCTATTTAATGTATGTCCATTAAAAACATAGGAGGTTAGGTTTTAGTGTGACTCCAGTAACCTTTCTGTGTTTTTAGGATGCTATTTGGTGTAAATGAGAAGCTTCTTGTATTGAACCATCAAAGCATCTCAGTTCAATAAGCAGATTTGCATGGGAGTTGGTCACTTGTTACGTTATCTTTCCTCTAGTTTGTCTGCTCAGTCTGAACATACGTTGCCTTTGCTGATTTTGATTACAGAGAAGTGAAATGGTTATGTATAGAGTTTTTCTTTATCGTTTTCTTTTTTTATTTGAGAATACAAAAAGGTCCCTGCCTTTCACAGCTTGTCCATGTAGTCTTTTGCATCGTGTTATGTTGAATATCTATGGCAGAAAAGTGGTTAACGAGGACTGATACAGTTCGCTTTTTGTTTCTGACCCTTTTAAAATGTATTGCTGCTTCTAGAGGGAGGATCTTGTATTGGATAGTACCTTAGAAAGGTGAAAAGGTAAGTGCTAAAATACTACTTCTTTGTGGAAAAACAGCAAAAGTGCTGTTTGCAGTCCTTGAAAATAAAACAGGTATGTCTGTTGGTGGTAGGTGTTTATTTTCCATGGGATTTACAACCTGTAAAGCAGGTGGTGTTGTATTTACTTTCTTATTTCTAAGGAGCAAAATTTCAGGGTTTTCATTATTACGTAATAGGAAACTTTTTGACATTAGCTTGTTGTCATGATAAAGCCCTTTTTTCAATTAAGTGCCACTGGACTGGGGCAGTATCCACACTACTGAAATTTCCATCTCCACTGCTGTGCTTTGGTCTGCAGCACTGTGGATCCAGGCACGCTCCTCCCTTGCAGGAGTGTTGTAGATCAGAGTTTTCTGGGGGGTTTTGTGAGCTCTTTTCCGTTGCTTTCTTCTTTGTAGGAACATATTTTTGCTTTTCCCCCTTTCTTCTCTTCTTCTTTTGAATGTTTGATGTAAAGCACAGCATTGAGTGCCGAGCTCTCTGAGCTGCTTGCAAGGAAACTGAAATGTCTAATCAGCAATATGTACGTGAGGTCCCAGAAGGATTATAACTGTGTCAGTGTGATGCTGCATCAGGGCTAATTAGCTCTGCCTCTCAGACTGAGTAATTAGCTCAGGTATCCTGCTCTGCTGCTATGACAACCAGGCTCTTTCCATTTCTGGAGCTTCCCTGGATTTAGAGCTGACTTGGGTATCTGCATGGCTGTCAGCTCGTGCCTTCTGTTATTGATAGAAAACAAACAGAAAGCTCCTCAAGCACTCTGACCTTTCTACATTTTAAAGGCAGAGAGCCATGCTTGTGGAATAAATATTTTTTTTTTCCTAACCAGAAGCAATTAGTGGTTGTAACAGCCTCTTGAGCTGTGAAGGAAAACTGGCCCCTGAGTCTATGGGAGAAAAGAAGCCTTCTTTTGCAGGAGAAAAGGGTCTCACGTAATTGAAGAGGAAACCACTTGACTGCTTTCAAGTGTACACTGAAATTATTCCCATTCCTTCTCTCCCATCCATCTCCTTCCCTCTCATTTCTTTTCTGCTGGGTGAGCCGGAAACCTGCACATTTTTAAGCAGGTTTTCAGAAGTGGTCATTGATGAGCAAATATTCCAGCTGTTACCTGTTGGCCTGGATTGCTGGTGCTGCTTCGGGCTGGGTTTTTCTCAGTTGTAAGCAGAGATCTGTCTATGACTTTCCCCAGTGCTTAAAGCCAGACTCCTTTGTGGAACTTTTCCTGTGAATCAAACACTTGGGGTTCCACAGTCTCTTCCCACTTCATCCTTGAGTGCCTGGTTGTTCCTCACCTATTCTCGATCCTCTGTCAAATTCTGATTGAGTGGTGCAAATTGAGCCAATGTACGTGCAGGGGTTCTGAGTTAGCTTGCTCATTTTGCTTCTTATTAATGTTCTATGAGCTTAATTAAGGGCAAACTAATAGGTATCTGCTTGCCAAAGGAAGTTGAAGGCTAAAACCAGGAAAAGCAGCATAGAGTGGCCATTTTATGGTCTGGCAAAAGCAGTGAACAAGCAAGTGCTTGCTTTGCAGTTGGAAAGAATTCCAGAAAGCAAATTAGCCAGGAAATAGTGTTATTTACTCTGATTAATAATATTTTAATAGGGGATGTAACATGGTAATTAGAGAAATGGTCTAAAAAGTTAGTTGTCCATGGTTTTGTTTTGTGATTGATGGAATCATTGTTCTGTACAGGTGAGTGTTATGGACCACAAAGAAGGTTTTGGTAAATCCAATTCCTTGCATATGGGCCTTTTGCAAGGAACTCCAGAGAGTGAGAAATGTTGCTGACTTTGGCATGTGTTAAAAAGCTTTACCTCTTCAGTCACTCAGTTACTATTAAGAAGTTGTTATCATAAATATTTTGTATTGTGGCCCAATTAGAAAATACTGCCAGTCATTGCATTGGAGCTTGTATTTTTATTAAGTGTATGAAGTCTGCTTTCTCACAGTTTCTTCAACAAAATCCCCTTTCAGTGTGTGAATATAGGGGAGAATGTTGCAAAGTAAGAACTAATATACAATTTGAAAAATTGTTACTTACTTGTGTAGGATTTAAGTCATAGCAATGTCAAGGATTTCTGAAATATTTTGTATGCATAGTATAAAGAAATAAATGCACCCCAATAACTATAGAGCAGTTAAAAACATGTCGTTAACCACATTCAAAAATGGGAAGATAAGACTGTAGGATGGAAATAGTTTAATCTTAATTTCATGTGTGGTGTAGATAAACAAGAGCTGAACTTTGTACTTCTTGTTTCAGAGCCTTGAGGTAGTTTTTACAGTGTGTTTATTTGAAGTGGAAGCTTACAAAATTCAAACTGAAAATAAGATACAAATGGCTTGAGAGGAAGGTGAATTATTTGGCATACATTAAATGTTTCATTAGTTCTTTAAATGAACATAGGTAGGGTTAAAAAGTTCATATCAGACACTTGACAATATGGTTACATCAAAATTGATTTTTTGTGAGGAAGTACAAATAATTAATATCTGTTGACATTCTGGAAATGAAAGCTTTAGTTTTGTTGTGTGTATAGTTTTAAATCAAAAAGGGTTTTACTATTTCTTCCTGTCTGCTGCTGAATGTATTAGTACTTGTCATCTCATGTACTCTTTCTTCCTTACTATTTCTTTTTCCTCTTCTTTAGCTCTTCAAAGATACTTTGGCTATAAGGAAAATAATTACAATTTCTTTTTAAATTCTCTTAAGCTCTGCGTGTTACTGTCTTCTAGGGATGAGAAGGATTGAAAAATAAAAAAAAAAAGCCATCTGGAAGTGTAAAAAAGTGTTGAAGTAGTGCAATACATTTTATAGCCACTTGTGAACTAATGGCATCTCTTTCTCAAAAGATGTATCCTGCTACTTTCAGAAACGAGTGGGAAAAAGCCATAGGAATTTACTTTTAGTGCAGGAGACATGAAGGAAGAGCACACTGGTTTGTGGTTTGAAAATGTGAATGAAATGCCTGCTGTGCGGAGTTCTGACTGCAGTCCAAGGTTTCCCTCTATGAACTGGTAACGGGAGCAACAGTAATTTAAACCAAACATATTTTTCTTTATTACTTGCTACCTGAATATATCGAACTATTCACATTGTGCATACAACAGCAGACCAAAAAGGAGCTGGCTTAAAATCAGCTATTAACTAATTTATGGGTATGAATTAATACAAGCTTTCAAATAATTTAAAACAAATTTATTGAATTAATTGACAGAACTCGTGGTACTAGAATATTTTAGAGCGAATCTATAATGAAAGGAAAGACAAATTAGCTTTGAAATGAATTCTGTACTGCTAGTTCTGTATAATAAGTTAAAATCTCTGCTGAAAATGAAAGCATGCCTTGTAAGCTTGGAACAAAGTCTGTGTTCTGCCCCTGTGCACTACTAAACTCAGAGCTTGTTAAATTATTTTTGGCACTACTCATTGAAGAAAAATTGTGCAAGGAGTTCAAATACTATTGCCTGTTTTCCACTGTATTAATTTAACTACATCCATATTGATCTGGAAAATAGTACTACTCACGTGACTACAGAGGTAAAACTTGGGGAGTCTCTCAGTAAGACCATGCATTTAATGCCGCAGCTTTTCAAGAGAAGAGCAGGAAATAACTCTTGGTGTTAATAATTCCAAGTAGTTGCTGCCTTACTAGCCAGATTTGTGCCATTTCTTCTTTGTTTATGTTTTTTTTTCTGTGCTATACAAATTTATTACAGAAGGAACACCTTCTGTACTAAGCAGAGGAGTAAAAGCCTTAGTCTGATTTATTTTTGACAGTATTATTCTTAGACTTGTGAACAAATTATGTCAGTGTATGAGTTTGCAGGCTGTGTGTGAGATACGTTGCTGGATTTACTGTAGATGACAGGTGCTTCCTGAGAAGACAAGAACTAATTATAAAAAGCAGCCCAATACCACTAGATCTTAGATCTTTTCTGACTGGATTGCAAACTGGATAAGTACTCATGTCTCTGATCTTTCCAAAGATGCAAATTCTGCTGAAGGTTTAGTCAGACTTTTTGCAGACCAAAGTTAGGAATTAAATTGCAAAAATGATATTTCTCTCAGCAAACACTGTAATTACGGTTCTCACTCCTTTACATTAATGAGGCCATAGACTTATTTGATCAAGTGCAGGGCTGATACACTGCAGTAATTATTTCTGAAGAGAGGGAGATGGGGATGATAAGAAAGGGTCTGTATCCTAATGAAAAAGTGGTATTCACTGGCACAAAAAGTGGTTAAACCAAATCCAATATTCTGTTAATCTGTAGGCATTCAGTAGTAGCTGGATATAGGAAAAAAAAAGCTTGGATTTCAAAGAAGAGACATCCTAAATTGGAAGAAGTGGACTCTGAAGCAGATCCAGTCTTGCTTACGTTCCACCACTGCCCACTTCTTTCCTTATTTATATCAGTCTGATCAGATTGCCTCAGTTGTCTTTAACCGGGACAATGACCGGCTGAGCCTTACAATTGTTCTCGTGCTTTTTACTGGAAGATACAGCATTTTCTGGCACTGCCAGAGTCAAAGTCATTACAGGGCAGAATGGTGTTCATAGCCTTTACCTTGTCTTTTCCTTCTTTGCATGGAGCAGGAAGTGTGGTGGAATGGTTTTGGGTGCCTGGAAGGGTAGCAAGGGGTGTTGTACAAACGTGCTCCCAGACCCTTCAGGAGCAGCCAGGAGTTCCCTGGCCAGCAGCTCTGCCCCTTGTTTAAGGACTGATAAGCCCAGCAGAGCTGAGCCCAGTTCCGGGGTGACTGTCACCAGCTCAGACACAGGTGCAGAGTTTTGCATTTCCTTCTGGTATTGCCAGTAGCTTAAATTTCAGCTTTGAACTATTGGTGTTGGCCCTCTACCTGTGGCATTGGCCCTGGGTGTGAAGGAATGAGGCTTAAAGCACCTCAGGCTGATGAGAGCCCTTTCCCTCAGGAGGAGTCACTGGCCTTTAATAGGCACCATCCCTTGAGGGAATTGGCTTCTACAGTCATTACATCATTTTTTGGAAAACCTTTAATGTAGTTTGTCAGATTTACCACAATCTCTACTCTTTATTTAGTTTATTTCATTATTGAAACAAATGTTCTAGGTAACTTAAAAGTTCTTGTGACTTAGGAAAACGGGCCTAGAAATACTGTCAGCAACTTAGAGAGTGAAAATAAACTGTATATATATATTTAGTCACACAGATACAGATGTAGTGGAATTTCAGTCTGTGGTGACATAAATAATGGCAGTTTTCTGTCCTGTTGGTTCAAACCTTCTTTGCCTTCCACTTTGATTTTCAGCTTATGTTCTTCAATTCACTATAAGTAGCCATTCAAAGTGACTTTTTTTCTTTGATGAAGAGGAGGAGGCAGATGTATTGCAAGAAAACAACATCTTTTAATTTTAACAAAGTATTGCTATTATTCCTGTGTTCTCACAGCCTGCCTTATAAGCTGCTAGTTTTTCCCTTATGGTGGAGAAGATTGAAAAATGCAAAATTTCAGACATCAGGTAAGTCTATTTCCACAGATCTCCATAAATCTAGAAGTACTTTCTTACAATTAGAGCTGGATTTCAC
Source organism: Donacobius atricapilla (assembly GCA_013397315.1). Lineage (NCBI taxonomy): Eukaryota > Metazoa > Chordata > Aves > Passeriformes > Mimidae > Donacobius > Donacobius atricapilla. The sequence goes on along the minus strand of WBMY01010471.1, from coordinate 216,816 downwards.
AGGAGTTTTTCTTTCCAGAGTTTTTCATTCCAGAGTTTTGAATGGAAAGAAATGCAGAATCTCACTAGCTAGAGCATATGTGTTTCCCATGTAAGTCCTGCTGTAGGCAGTGGCTGTGTGTACCGCAGTGTATTTTTTGGGAGCTCCTTTGGTTCCAAGGATATTGCTCACATGACATGTTTGAAGGAATGTCAGCCGGAGTCCTCAAAGTACTCCTTTCAGATTTGTTTGACAACCAAAGCAGACATGGAATCCCATGCCATCGTGACTACAACTGTAAATTGGCCTCTGATCTATCTCATCTATCTCACTTTTGGAGGCTGAAACTGAATGGCAACAGTCCAGTTGCTCAGTGACCTTTCTACTCTTAATTCCGTGTCTTGTAACAAGAATTTTGTATTTTATGTGTCTTAGTTTTACTTACTGTTTGGAACCAGCTGTAGATTCTCACTTCTTGTTCCCTATCATTACGACACATAGTGGATATCATTAAAATTCTTTCTTTAGCGCCTTTGAGGACAATTTACTTCTGATCTGCAGCAAGGGGTTATTCTAAAGTTGTGGCCTAACAAAACAAAAATCTTAAGTGATTTTTGCAGTTCATAGAACTGTAAAATGGATTGGGTGGAAAAGGACCTTAAAGCTCATCTTATGCCATCCCTGCCATGGGCAGGGAAACCTTACACTATCCCAGGTTGCTCCAAGCCCTGTCCAACCTGACCTTGGACACTTCCAGGGATCCAGGGGCAGCCACAGCTTCTCTGAGAACCCTGTTCCAGGGTCTCACCACCCACACAGGGAAGAATTCTTTCCCAATATCCCATCTCACCCTGCCCTCTGGCAGCCATACTGTATGTCCTGTCCTTCCATCCCTTGTCCAAAGTCTCTCTCTAGCCCTCCTGGAGCCCCTTCAGGCACTGGAAGGGGCTCTGAGGTCTCCCTGGATCCTCCAGGTGACCACCCCCAGCTCTCCCAGCCCGTCTCCAGAGCAGAGGGGCTCCAGCCCTTGGAGCATCTCTGTGGCCTCCTCTGGACTCGCTCCAGCAGCTCCATGCCAGTCTTGTGTTGGGAGCCCCAGGGCTGGAGGCAGCTCTGCAGTGCTGGTCTCACCTGAGCAGAGGAGGAGAATCCCCTCCCTTGCCCTGCTGCCCAGGATGGGGGCTCTGTGGGCTGTGAGCACAAACCAATGGGTCACAGTCAGTTTTGCATCCACCAGTTCACATTAGAGACACATACACGGACATATTTGTGTTTAAAAAGAAAATACATTAAACTGTTAACCCCTCTCTAGACATCATCATTTCATCCTGGCGTAGTACCATCAAGAGAACCTCAGCAGACCACATTCTTTTCAGATTCAGAGGAAAGGAATCAATTTGTCTGCATATCTTGTCTTATAATTTGGTGAATTGGATAAGTGGCCAGTGATGAAGTGTCTTTTTGCTCAGAATAGTGAGAAGATTGAGTTAGAGTTGTGGCAGCACTTTGATGAGTAATTTTCCAACCATTGCAACAGGTTGAATTGTCTTTTCAACCAGTCACCACAGAACTTGCTTCCAGAAGATGTAAACCTTTTTATTAATACAGAGAAGAAAATATGTCAGTCAGTTCCTGTACCAGTTGTGGATTTTTCAATACCAGATGGAATCTTAAGTCCTGATAAACAAAGAAAGGAGATTCAACTGCCATCAATTTTTATCTGACTTAAAAAGGATTTAATCTTAGTGATAATGGTGCAGAAAGCCAGGCTGAGTTACTCTGTTCTCAAGATTCATTAATTAATGTAATTTTTTTTCTTTTTCATTTTTTTTTCCATTTTCCCCTGAAGATGCCAGGCTTGTGGGGCTGGAACCAAATAGTGAAGGTTTGTTTTGATGCAGAGATGCAGAAATTTGCCTTACTGGTGTCATGTGCTTATTCTAAAAGAATAAGGACAATTTTTATTAAGAAAAAAGAAACAGCTTATTCTGATGTTTCACTCTTGAATGTATTTGTTGTCAGCGTCTAACTAAACCCATGAATTAGGGTTTAATTTTTGATGTTTGTGTTTGGAGTTGCTTACCCTTCTGTCAAACAGATATTTCTTTTTTTCTCCTTTTGTGGTGTGTGAGTACACTTGAGCTGTAAAGATTCTTGAATATTTCTCTGTCCTGTGTTCAGCTCCACTTGTAGTACTTAGAGGAGAAAGTGGCGAACAGGAAAGGTGCCAGCCCAGACTCATTAATAGAAGCATTTGCAAACCATTTTGTCTAATAGCAGTGATGGATCTTCTCACTCTTAAATTTTAATATTCAGCCCTTTTTTTTCTCTCTGGTTTCCATGGTAGCCTGTAACAGCAGGATTATTCTTCAATTAAGTACCGTGTGTAAAAATTACTTTATAGTGCTCTGAGTTGGCTACTTCCTTGGGAAGAACAGGCTGCTTTTTGGGAAGGAGAGCAGTCCTCAGCCCAGGAGGTGCTCCCTTCTGCCTGTGCTGGGCAAAGCTTGCAGTTCCTTCTGACTGGAAACAGGGAGAGACATCATACTGTGATGAAAAATGCGTTTAACCCTTAGAGAGTTGGAGACTTTGATCTCATGCAAACAGTTTAAGGTGGCAGGGATTGTGAAATAGGCAGTCCTCCCTGCATTTCTTACTTATTCTTGTCAACCTGTAATAACAGCAACCAAGTTTTAAATGTCACAGAATCCCAGGGACCTTAAAGGTCCTAAGGAAGGGACCTTAAAGCTCCTATTGTTCCACCCCCTGCCATGAGCAGAGACACTTTCCGCTATTCCAGCTTGCTCCAAGCCCCATCCAACCTGGCCTTGGACACTTCCAGGGATCCAGGGACAGCCACAGCTTCTCTGGGCAGCTTGGTCCAGGGCCTCAGCACCATCACAGGGAGGAATTCCTTCCCAATATCCCATCTAACCCTGCCCTCTGGCAGTGGGAAGCCATTCCTCATTGTCCTGTCACTCCAGGCCTTTGTCCAAGGTCCCTCTCCAGCTCTCTTTAGAGTCCCTTTATGCGCTGGAAGGGGCTACAAGGTCTCCCTAGAGACCGTAAATATCATTTAAATGTATGAAGTCTCATTTGTAGGGAAAATGCAAAGAGGAAAAGGGGAAACTGAACATCTGTAATAGGGGAATGAAGGATGGGAAGGTAAACTTGTGCCTTTAAATGCAGCAAAGTATAAGGGGAAAGGAAGAAATTATGGATTCTGAAAATGGCAAGAAAGAAATGTTTTTTTGAGGACACATCTCCACAGAGGAGCTTAGGAAGCAGGTGAAAAGAGGCAGGAGGGCAGGTGTACATCCCAGTGGTTTTGCTTTGCTTCAACAGTCAAAATAGCAGTTTTCTCTTTTCACCTGATGAGCACACTGGGGGACTGCTTTAAGCTACTGTAGAATGATGGAGCCAGAATATACAACTGAACAGGGCCAGAAATTACAATGTAACGCCGTTTTTTAATATTCTCATCAAGCAGGTGATCCGTAGTGTAACACCCCTTGGTGTTTATGTTGTGAACTTCAAGGACAATTTCATGGGGGAAGAACAAGAAAGCAATTAATAGGTAAGAGTCTATATTGACAGGAATGAGAATGTAGTTATGCCCAAAAAAATGAGTATTGTATAGTAAACTCAGCCTTCTGGTGAAACTTAAAAAGGCGAGTATGTTACAGGAAAGGCACCCCAATATTAAGGCTTTCAGAGATCTTAAGCTTACAGTGGGGGAAGAGACGGAGCACTGAAAAGTCCTAAAAGGAAAATTTGCTGACATTGCTGAAGGCTGGGGCAAAAAATACTCTTTGTTACAAAATACTGAGAAAACTAAATGCCCTTCACAAAATAAAACACTTGATGAAGGTTCTGTTAAAATATCTTGGTTTACAATATTACTCTGTATTTTCCCACTTTAAAGATTTTTTTCCACCAAGCTGTAAGACACAACCAGAGGAGTTACAGGGTTGGTTAACTTGGTCTGGTGGAAGGGGTTCCTGCCCACGGCAGGGGTGTGGAACGAGATGAGCTTTAGGGTCCCTTCAACCTAAACCTTTCTGTGAGTCAGCTGGCTGCTTTATTCTGTGTCTTGCATTTGTGTATCTACCAGGAATTATATGATAATACATGGTGTGTTTACACAGCCATTTTTAATTTGCACGAAATACACCATTTCTGGTAGTCAAATTTGTAAGGCAGAGAATCCAAAGCAATGTAAGAGGAGTTATAAGTAAGAATTTAAGGCATTTTTCTGATTAAACATGCTTTACTTGCAGTGCTCCTCTGTGTTTTCCTTCTTTCCTTTTTCCTTAGCAGCACTTGATTAATTTTCCCCCTTGAGTCCACTATCTTTATGTTAATTAATGTACTCAGACTTCTCATTCCCTCTTGTATTTTGTCTGCCATTTATTACTATTTGTCTTTCAGCACTCTTTTCAGGGCCTGCTGCTTTATTACTTTTGTAAAGTTTTGGGTTTCTAGTATTAATAAGTTTATACAGGTGAATCTTTTTTATATTCTGCTCTCAAATACTTCTTAGTCAATGTTAGACACAGACTTTTGAGAAACATGTTGTATGTTGAGCTTTCCTAGTTTTCTGCTCCTATTTCCACATTCCCGTTTATATTTGTGCTGTCTACACTGCTGTGATCTGTGTGTGTTCCAGCAGTTTATCTTTTCTCAATTTTGAGGTGACAGTTCCCTCTTGCATTGTATTTTTAGAAGCATATCCAGACTTTTATGGATTTTGGCTCTAATACATGCTCTCTCATTCTCTTACCCATGCCAAAACATGTTCAGCAACTATGCATTGTGTTGTTTTAACTTCACTTTTGATATGATGCTTCCTCTTACTTTTCTATAGTAGCCAAGTTCCAATCAAAAATTTGAAAACTAAAGTTTTCCTTAAGGGCGTTTTATCAACAGGGTTTCTTCTAGTTATGTTTATAAATCCCTTTTAAGTAAAGATCCTGTCTCTGCGCCGGAAATGCCTGTCCAGGAACAAAGTCCCTGATAGCAAAAGCTTTTGAGGCAGCAGATAAAGAATCTGTGCCACCCCCATAGGGGAGGTTTTTCAGATAACATGTGGCATGTTTAAACCATTGCTGTTACTGGTTTCCTATTCCTCCTCAAATTGCTTAAAGACTAAGCTCAGAGTACCTAGACTTCTTAAAGTTCATGGAATGGAAACTTGAAGTCCTTGATTTTTTTCTGATAGATACATATTTATAATAAGGAAAAAGCAGGACTGGAGCCTAGTCTAGTCCTCTTCCTTATGTTCTCTGATAAGGGCCTTTTCCTTCTTTGCCCTTTGTTCTTATGTTTAGGGTTTTACTTACCCAAAGAATGGTATCACACTCAGGTACCTGGAGTCACAATTGTTTGTGTGCTGCTTTTTTGTACATTCATCCATGAGACTGCTAGGGGGATGGATGCCTGGAAAATGGCAACTGTGCAGTTAGGGACCATCTTGGAGACAGTTTAAATTGTCCAGGCTCCTACAGGAACCTTGGGAATAAAAGCAAAAGCGGTCTGCAGCATCGTTATCAACCCTCTTGTAAGAACCCCCCCTTCCCACATTTCTTCCTAGGCTCATTGGCTGCAGCAGAGCTGCACACGTCAGAGAGACAACAGTGTCACCTCTTCAGATCATTCTGGTGTGCTAATGGGGCCACACAGACGAGCAGCCAGCCTTGGGATATTGATGACTCACAAAGCTGACACACAGAGAGGCTAAGTCAAGGTTACACACAGCATCTGAAGTCTAGCACTTTTAATTTCTAAGCACAAAAATAAGGGGATTTTTGCATGTGATTTCTCAAATTCTTTGTGTTTCCTTACAGAAAAAAAGCTCTATATATGTGTTCAGATAGTCAGAAGGTAAAAAGGGGCTTTGGAATGGGCTAGCAGCTAAGAGAAAAGGGGTTGTTTTCCTAGAAAAGAAGGAAGAAGTAATTATTTGAAAAATGAGACTTCCTCTCATCTTGCATACTTTTAAATGAGGAGAGAGAAAGATAAAGGCATTGCTTTGTGCCAGCTCAGCTAATTTTTTTCATTGTCTTTTCACAGGTCATTGTCAGTAAATGCTTTAATATACTCTAAATAAGTGATTTCGTTAGAAACAAAAGTAATGAAGAGGGATTTCTAGTATATCTGTGTTCAGCTTTCCTGAATTATACAAAAGCAGGTGAATGTGCTCATGAAGTGCAGGGTAAGCTGTATCAGAGCCAGTATTCTGGATGCTGTGTAGCTCCAGAAAAGATTGGGACACAACACTGCTGGGCAGGAGGTGGTTGTGCTGCAGGTAAAGCTGTTCTTGAAGAAGCAGCAGTGTTCCCAGTGTGTGTCCCTGTCTGTCTCCAGCTCAGAGGCTGAGATTAACAGAGATTGGGGTCATGGTTCACACTGTTTCCCAATGACCTCATTTTCTTCCCTTCAACGACCTGCTTTTGTAAAATTCACTAGGACACTTTATATCCAAGACCAGTCAGGTTTGGTTAAACAAAAAGATTAGAATTTATTAAGCAGCACAGTTACAGACAGAAGTGCACCCAAGTCCCATTTCCTTCTTTCAGGTGAATAAAAAAAGCATAGAAATGTTGCAGGTAGATGGTGGCTTTCACTTAAAGAGGGAAATCAAATGTTTTAGATAGAAGTTGTTTCCATGATGTTTGTGTATCTCCAGTCTCACTTTTTGAAGGACACCAGCTTTCCTCATATTGACAGATAAAGTTCTTTACCTTTCTACAGCAGCTCTGCAGTGCTTACAAAGTCTCTGTTTTACTGTTGTTTAATGTGTTGGCTTTCTTCCATCAGGTAAAGGGTATGGGAGGATACCAGTCAGCCCCGGCCTTGTGGCACTCTGGATGGTGCTGTTGAACACTGAAAAGTAAGGGCTGGCTCTGGGAAACCTGGAGCTCAATAGTCTCTTTGGTTGCCATTGCTGATAAGGTTTGGCACTGTAGATACCAAATGCAGACACTCCTGTAGTCCTGATCCTTCCCTTCCACGTGCTGGAGCAGCAGACAGTTACAGGAAAATGCAGAGGCCCTGAACTGAGGGTATTTCTTCCGAGCTGTGTCTGGGAAGCTCTCATGCAAGTAACAGCAGCTTCCTTGAGGAAAACGAAGAAAGGGACAAGAGGCAGGTGAGCAAGGAGCAGGGTATGACAGTCCATCAGCAACTTCATGGGACTCACATATGGCTTGCTGAGCTCTGTCAGATCTTTGGCAACTCTCAGGTGTGGCACAAAAAGTCTGGCCTCTTTTTTTCTCTTTTTCCTTCTTAGTTTTCTTACTAGATATTATGTTTTGTGGACACTAGAGTCTGTCACATCAATTGAAAATCTCTAGATAAGTACTTCTCTTTTTGTATTTTTTAGGACTTGCCTTTCATCTTCCCTACTTTACTACTTCTGAGAAACACTGAGAAACACAGGTAGAAATAAGAGTAACAGGTGGCTGAGGAGAGGATCAAAACTCCATCAGGGAAAGCAGAAAGACTGAGGGAAAGAGGATAGACGTGGCTGTCTAATCCTCCCATGATTGTCTTTTGCCTCCTGACTTTCTGGAAAGTGAAGGTACCATGTTGTATGGCATTTTGTTTTTTGAGCTGGAGAGATGTTACACTGAGTAACAAGAAGTTTGTTCCTCTGAAAAAGAAAATACCTTTTAGCAAAAACATGTGAAGGCGTGTTGCAATGCTGACTGTGTGTGTGTGGGTTCTGCTACTGAGCTCTGGGAACCTACAGATGGAACAGGCACATCCATAGAAAGTAGAAGGAAGGGTGGACACTGAAGTAAATGTCCTTGGTTTCTGTGAAAGTGAGCTTGCAGTCCTTTGAAGCATGAAATGTGGCTGAGTGTGATGTGCTTAAGAGAGTCAGCCTGGATTTCCAGCAGGCCCCCCCAGGGAATCCTCACTACTGAGCAAGGAGAAACTCGGCAGCAGCATTGCTCAGTTTTAAAAAGGCCAGAAGAAGATCTTACTGCTTCCTTCAATTATTGAAGGACTAGAGAGAAGGGGACTGCAGACTCTTCATGCAGTTCTGTGGCACTTAATAGACACAAGTTGGTATGTAGGGAATTCTAGTTTGACAGAATGGAAAACATTTCTGCCATGGAGGTGGTCAGGTACTGGAGGCAGAAGGGCTCCCTTTGTGGGTGAAGCCAGTGTGGGTTCACTGTCCTAGGACATACTCAGACTCACCTGATCTAGCTGGGATCTCTTCTTTGGGAAGGGTTTGGACTAGTGACAGTCAGGAGTCCTGCCACCTGAAATTATTCCACAATTCTAGATGTCGAAGGAAGGTAAGAAGCTGTGAGTTTGTCCTTCTGTGGACAGCATTTGTTAAAAATCATAGGAAATAGAACAGAGATAAATAATCTGTGTTAAAATAGTAATTATATGCTTTCTGCTTTTAAAATAGATGGATTAAACCTTTTAGCTATCCAGAAGAATGCATAATAAAGAATCTATAGTATATGAAGCATATTCCAGTATGGTGGAACAGAAATCCATTATTTCTTTCTTCAAGAAGCACTCAGTGTTTTAAAAACTGCTCTGGGGTTTATTGTAGGAAGTACAGTAGTGGTACAAAGCAGTTGCTCTCCCTTGAAATGGGTTCATCAGACCTTTGTTATTACATTATCCCACACCTGAGCTTGTGTTATAACAAGAGACGCTTGGTGCCAAGCCTCAGCCCACTCAGCAGGTACTTGTGGCCAGTGGGAAACTCCCCCAGGAGCCCAGGGACAGGGCACAGGTAGGATGCCTGTTGTTAGCAATGGCAATACTGTTTTCTCTCCATTGGTGGCTACTGAAATGCTTACACAGCAGGAATGTGCTCCTGTTTGGGTTGTCAGGCTCTCGTCCTGTCACCTGACCCCACCGAGAAGTGTCTGGCACCGCTGTCTTTGCCCCCTCAGATCAGGTGTTTACGCACACAGACAGGTTCCTCTGTGAGGAGGGGAGAACTTGTGCTCACACTGGGCCCCTCGTTTCAGAGGGAAGCTTTTGTGGGGGCCTGTTCACAGGGCAGGTGAGGGGGGGAGAGCAGATGTGAAAACAGCCTGTGATAAAGGCACTCAGAAAGAGGAGATAGACCTAAATGGTCTTAGTGCAAATATTTACGTTGTTGTGTCTTACACTTTACTTGGAGCTCAGCCTCCACACTACCTGTGTTTATATTGCTGGATTTGAGTCACTTCTGACAGCAGGCAGCCAAAGGCTGCTTCCACACATGCGCTGATAAGCTGTAGTTACTCACATTCTGCTCTTGGAGCCTGCTGTCATTGTGAATAATCTGAAAATACAACCTCTGTGCTTGGCAGTGCTCTGAGAGGCAAAGTTAAGAATTAAAGGGCAAATTTGTGTACATATATTACACAGAAAAAATCTCTCTCAAACTTAGATTGCACCTGTACCTTGAACATTGAATGTAGTTATGACCATCCCGCTTCCTAAAGATACACAAATTTAGAGAGAAAAGCCCAAGCAATGTGGAAAAGAATGGCAAATAGAAGAATCATTTTTCATGTGTTGCAAAAAGATCCTGGTTTATCAAATAAAATGATCAAGTAGTAGTTTTAGAAATAGAATGAGGTACCTTCTGAAGGAGTGTGGGGCTAAAGTGCAGGTTGCATTGATGCAGAGTTCTTTGGAGATGGAAAGTACAAACGAGTTAAGAGCTGATGGATCCTCTATTAGCTGTTAAAATCCAATAGTCACAGTGTGCCTTAACAGTCTACAGCTCAGGTAAACTCTGAACTACTGCCAAATGTGAGATTTGTGTGACGCTGACTTGTGCTTGCATTCTGCCTAACACCCGATGCTGATTGCTGAGTACAGGAATCCCGAGGTTAATTTGTTTCATCACATCCACCAGGAACAACAAACATCAGCTTACAGCGCGTGCAGGAAGAACAGCGTGAGTGGTGCTCACAGAAATGAACCTTGGAACCAGCCCTGGGGGAGCAGGTGGGAAGTTTCAGCAGTGCATTTCTTGCATATGTGCTTTTAGCTCTCTCCTCAAGTGTGTGTCCTCTGTAGCCACAGACTCCTCATTCAGCCAGGGTGACCTGGGGCAGTGCAGGCAGGACCCGGCTGCAGGGAAACTGCAGAGCTGAGGGCTTCCAAGAGCAGAAGCTGTGAGACATCGCCAGGAACAAACTGCTGCCTTTGGGGAAGTGAGAGCTCCTCAGCTTTTCACTCACGTTCGTGTCACTGACTACTGTTCAGAGTTACCTGACAAAGAGGTTGGTGCTGTATGAGAATTGCTACTTTAAGTCATCAAAGCATGAAAGGATCCATCTTATGAAATAATTCTGTAAAATACTAGGTTGCAGGCTTATCATCTTTGGTTAATAATTATGTTGCTTCATGTAAATCGTCTCTGTGAAGATGCAAAGCAGCTTACACTTGGCAAGTGCAAATGCTTATAGAGCCATTTCAAACCAGCCTTATCTGCCTTAAACCCAGAGCAAGGGAGTTTCCTTTATCAAAACTTTAGGACTTAACCACATGAAGTGTACTGTTTCTGATGCACTGAGTCGTGTAGGCCCACTTCTTTTTCTACTAGCAATCTGGGGACTGAATGTGCTTTCTTGCTGTAACGAGTATCTTACCAGTTTCTGCCTATGACATCCTCTGGCAGTGTTGGCTGGCAGCTGTCAGTCTAGCTGTTCTAAATAATTGTTTCACCAGCAAACTATCTGCTCCATTATTATCCTTCCTTTCAAAGCATTTATATCTGCTATGGAACATATTTTATCAACATCTTTACATAGAAAGATCTATTGGTAGGTTCATTCTGTTCTGAAAACTGACCGTTTTTGCTACCTCCGTTTTCCTGGTTTTAGTCTGAAAACTTTTCTTGCATATGATTATTGTACATCAGCTCCTTTAAGAAAATGAGGGAGATCATGGTAGGATTTTGAAAATTGCATGAGTGTATGACTTTCAGCTAGTTTTTGATGCCTCATGGAGCTCCAGGGGGGCTGTGAAGCATTACTTAACAGAAATAACATCAACCCTTGAGCAAACACACCAGATCTGTAGTACAACACCTCCCAGTCCAACACAGCAGTCACATTTAATGCTGCGTGGTTCTTTGGGTCACTCCTGAATTCTTTATATTTTCCCTTTTTTATTCTTCTGACACTCAACATGGTTTAAGCAAGTAACAAATCCTCACACGTAATTGCAGTTCCAGAATTTCATAGGATCTGTCTTCTTTAAAGTATGGATGAAGTTTCTGTCTTTTTATAGTGTAAGAATATGTACTTTTTTCATCAAGGGAAATAACAGGATTGTCAGTGACATACATCATTCCCTTCTTTGTAAAAATCTCTGGTTATCTTCAATGTATTTCTTCCCATACTTGTAATGAGGGAATCAGTGCCATTGCTGTTATCTTCTGGATCAAATAACATTTTGGATTTTAAAAGAGATTAGCAGTTCAAATCATATGAAATGCTAGTTATGTATATAAAGTTACCAACTCCTTAATCTCATTCAGAACTTTGAACTCTTAAGTGTAATTTGCTCTTAAAATGAAACAATTGTCATTGAATTTGAGTATCAGAAATAGCAAGGATTTGATATTAAATTCCACTGTGTGACCCCTATGTCAGTAAAAAAAATAATAAATCCTCCAAGATTTACTGATAACTTTTAATGGTGCTCCTTATAGATATTGACAGTATTAACATTACTGATTGTTTTAAGCACAGACTTATGGACTTGTTTAGATTGGAAAATCCCTCTGACACTACTGAGTTCAACCCTTCCCCAGCACTGCCAAGGCCATCACTGTCCCATGTCCTCAAGTGCCACATCCACATGGATTTTAAATCCCTGCAACGATGGGGGCTGCACCACTGCCTTCATCAGCCTGTGTCAGGGCTGGACAACCCTTCTGGTGAAGAAATTGTCCCTAATATCCAACCTAACCCTCTGGCGCGGCTTGAGGTCATTTCCTCTTGTCCTGTTGCTTGTTACTTGAGAGAAGTGAGTGACCTTCAAGGTCCAGCAAGGAAGGATGTTGAGATGCTTGAGCGCGTCCAGAGGAGGCACCGAGGCTGGAGAGGGGCTTGGAGCACAAACCCTGTGAGGAACACCTGAGGGAGCTGGGGTTGTTTAGCCTGGAGAAAAGGAGACTCAGAGGTGACCTTGTCACTCTCTACAACTCCCTGAAGGGTGACTGTGGTCAGGTGGGGTTGGTTTCTTTCTCCAGACAGCACTGACAGAATGAGAGGACACAGTCTTAAGCTGTGCCAAGGGAAATTTAGGTTGGATATTAGGAAAAAGTTTTTAATTGGAAGAGTGATAAAGTACTGGAATGGTCTGCCTGGGGAGGTGGTGGAGTCACCATCCCTGGATGTGTTTAAAAAAAGATTGGATGTGGCACTCGGTGCCGTGGTTTAGTTGAGGTGTTGGGGGTGGGTTGGACTCGATGGTCTGGGAGGTCTCCTCCAACCCAGTGATTCTGTGACCCCCAGCTGGTTACCAGCTCCCTTCAGGCAGCGAGTGAGAAGGTGTTCCCTGCACCTTCTTAATGAGGGTGCCCTCGATCCCCTCATCCAGATCATAGCTAGAGATACTGAACAGGACTGACCCGGGCCCTGGGGACACCACTTGTAACTGCCCTGGGCTCCATTCCCCACTGCTCTCTGCACCCACCATCCAGCTGGTTTTTACCCCATGAAAACTCTGCCCATCCAAGCCATGAACAGCCAGTTTTTCCAGGAGAAGGCTTTGGGAGATGGTCTGAGGCTTTACTGAAGTCCAGGCAGACACCTCCACAGTCTTTCCCTCATCCACTAAGCAGGTCATAGAAGGAGATCAGGTTGGTCAAGCAGGACTTGCCTTTCATAAGCCTGCACTGGCTGGCCCCTAAAGCTAATTTTTTTTGTAAATTCTAAGACTATATTGAGATTTCCATACTGGACAAGATGTCTTCTTCTAGGCTAAATCTGGTGTTAATGGACAGCAGAAACAACTAAGATAGTTTCTAAATGCCAATAGGAACAAAGTGTTTCCTTCCTTATATCTAAGTTACATAAACCAGAATAGTAATGGATTTCTGGTCCTGGTGTAATGAAGAAGGTAAAATTGAACATGCTTTAGTTGTGGTCCCTTGGAATGTCCTGTTCTCTCCCCGTGGCAGTGTCTGTTGGCTGTTCATGCCATGGTGGGCACAGGGTGGGGTCTGTAGGTGGCAGTCAGGCACTGGGAGCAGAGAGCACTAAAGGGCCATAAGGACAGTGAAAGGACTCTTAAAAACCAAAGTTTCCTTATTCCACAGTCAAGATTTCCTTTCAGATTTTCCCAGCTTTAACAGCACCTTGCAGTAAAGGTGGCAATGCTAATGTAGTTCTCTGTGACTTCCCTGGTCTTCATTCAGTTCCAGGAAATTGTATGGAAGGATTTTTAGCAAAATCAAGTTCTGAAAATTCAGGAAGAGGAGTTTGCCACGGTGTAATGTTTGTATTTGTTCTGAAATCCAGAATAACTTTCTTGAAAATGTCTAGGCAACTGAAGGGGAGAGAAGTCAGGAGTTTCTGCTGGAGACATCTCCTATTAGCCATCAAAACAAGAAGGCCAGATACAAAATCTTCTCTGCTGTTTATACTTGGTATATAGAGTTGTATGATCAACAGTAGGTTGGGAAAGGGTCTCAAACTAGTCAGGTGCCATCAAGGAGTGGAATAGAGCAAGTTAAAGATTGTCCAGTGAATTCTTACAATGTGTTGCTGACAAGTTTTTGATACAGAAAATGAAGAACACAAATGGAAAATAATTTCTCTAGAGGAAATTCTCGGCATTGGGATGGAAATTCAATGAGAATAATAATAATAATAATGATAATGATAATGGTCCTAGTTCTGTGAGAGCAGAGTGAAGAACAAAACAATAAGGGTCTCCAAAAGGGGAAGAGAAAAATAGATACAAAATTTCTGTGTGGGAAACTCAACCAAGGCAAAAAAATAAGAGTCCTGTTCCAAGATTTCTATTTGAGACTCAGCTGTAACCTAAAGCAAAGGAGTAATAGGAATTAAAGCCAGAGGAAAGACTTGTTTCATTCACGTGCTGTGCAATGGTCTGAAAATCATAATGGAATTTGAAAAATTGGATTCCCAAAGGTAAAGATACAAGAATTGCAGGAGCGTGATGATAAAAATCAGAGCAATTTGTCACATATGTAAAAAAAAAGACTTAACAAAATTCTCTTCCAGTACGTAGCAGTGTTGATAAGCAGAAGCTCAGTCAGAGAATTGGACTGCAGCAAGAGAATGTACTTTTCATAGCCGTACTGTGTATAAGGCCTTCACATTGCAAAGAGATTTCACAGAACACATTCAAACATATTTTTGGTTTTGTTGTCGGAGGATAGACTTAGGTGAACCATTAGATTTTTTTTTAATGGTTTTCTGTGATTCTCTATATGATAAGGTTTTGATTGCACAAGACTACTTAGTTTTTTCACTGAAATTCTTGCCGATTCATTCAGTAAAAGTTCACTGGCAAAAGCTGCTCTAAGGATGAATTGGCTGTGTGCTTTATAAGAAGCCTCTGGCTTTTGCATATTGCTTCACTGGCAGCAGAAGGTGGACAGTGTAGAGTCCATGCAGCAGGAGGAACTGGGGAATAAATCAATAAAAGGGTCTTCTATTCCTACATGTGCGGATTTCAAACAAATATTTAGACTGACATCTCTCTCAAGTCTTGACCTCTGGTTTCAGCAAAGAGTTTCAGTTTTCAGGGACAGAAATCAATAGAAAGTCAGGAGCCCTGGTGGCATTTAGGAGTCTCAGCTGTCCCAGTACTGCTTTTTCTTAAATTAATGGTTAGTATCTATTAATTCCAGTGAGGTAAGAGCCACTTCAGTGTTCTTACGTAATCATGAGCAAGTCACAGAAAATGAACTTTTCTACTGGCCTGAGTAATTTTTGGTTAGATTCAGGCAGGTCTCTTCTGAAAACAGTGGAAGTGCTACAGCAGAGTACCCTGGCCCAGGCTGAGCACCAAGAAATCGTGTGCTCCTGATGGTTTGACTTCAGTCTTTACCATCTGTCACACAGAATTTGTCAGCACCACTTCTCAGACGATTGAAAACTGCACTTAAGGACATTATAGAAGTGGATTATTTCTTCTGATCTAAATTCTAAGTGGAGCAAAAGGTATAGGAGTTGCACATGGAACGATATGGAGGGAGATAAATACTGCCTATCCAGTAGTTTTATAATCACCATCCATCCTCACAAATGTTTCATTAAACTTGCTGTCTCTTGGCAATTTCAATTAGGTTCTGGTGCTGTGGTCCCCACTATTGACTTTGAGCTGATGCAAAAAAACACGTTGTGTTTTTCATGTGCTTTCTTTGTTTCCTCTTTACAGTGCCTCTATAAATCGTTCTCCTGTTTTTCCAGTTTGTGTGTTTGAGAGATCAGTCTAATCAGTTACCATAAATTTAAGGTACCGCAATTAATCCTCCTTTGGCAGGAGGCTGTGGCCTTATTTCATATCCATTCACCTCCGTCTTGAGCTGCAATTTTCCCACTGCTTTTCTTGCAGCTTACTCAGTGTGGACAAGTGATCTGAAAGAGAAGGGATGAAATTGTTTAGCTTTGTTGAATAAAGGTCCCAGTGATGAAAACTGACTATATAGCATAGGTAGTATCCTCCATAGTATATAATTTATTACGGTCAACAGTTCAGATTTCAGGAGTAAATGGCTGGGCTGCTAGAGCTGATGTTTCTCTCATCTGACTTTTCCTGTAGAAATCCCAGAGCTGCCATGTGCAGGAGGCCACTGGAGTGTGGCACTTGGTGTGATGGTGTTCCTGGATTGCCAGCAGTGGTCAGTGCCAGTACCTCCTGTTTGCAGTAGGAAAGGCAGTCATGGGAGCACCCACATCCCAAGGGTAACCCCGTTTAACTCCTGCTAGTAAAGGCTGGTTGTTGCTCAGACTCAAGGGCTTGTGCATTCTATAAAGCTCTTGGAGATCTTTATTGTTGCTTTGCTTTTACAGGGCTTACTAATAAAACTGGTTATTCTTCTCACACTAAGTACATGTTTTCAAGCCAATGAGTCCATGGTGTGTTATATCTCCCACAAATACTATGTCTGATTTTGTACACAGCTTAGGGGTTTTTAAGGTGTATTTATCCCATTTTGTATAGGCCCCTTTAGTCCTCTTCTCTTCTCTTCTCTTCTCTTCTCTTCTCTTCTCTTCTCTTCTCTTCTCTTCTCTTCTCTTCTCTTCTCTTCTCTTCTCTTCTCTTCTCTTCTCTTCTCTTCTCTTCTCTTCTCTTCTCTTCTCTTCTCTTCTCTTCTCTTCTCTTCTCTTCTCTTCTCTTCTCTTCTCTTCTCTTCTCTTCTCTTCTCTTCTCTTCTCTTCTCTTCTCTTCTCTTCTCTTCTCTTCTCTTCTCTTCTCTTCTCTTCTCTTCTCTTCTCTTCTCTTCTCTTCTCTTCTCTTCTCTTCTCTTCTCTTCTCTTCTCTTCTCTTCTCTTCTCTTCTCTTCTCTTCTCTTCTCTTCTCTTCTCTTCTCTTCTCTTCTCTTCTCTTCTCTTCTCTTCTCTTCTCTTCTCTTCTCTTCTCTTCTCTTCTCTTCTCTTCTCTTCTCTTCTCTTCTCTTCTCTTCTCTTCTCTTCTCTTCTCTTCTCTTCTCTTCTCTTCTCTTCTCTTCTCTTCTCTTCTCTTCTCTTCTCTTCTCTTCTCTTCTCTTCTCTTCTCTTCTCTTCTCTTCTCTTCTCTTCTCTTCTCTTCTCTTCTCTTCTCTTCTCTTCTCTTCTCTTCTCTTCTCTTCTCTCATTGAAATTAAGTTTTGTGCTCTGTGTAAGTTTTTTCTTTTCACTCTTAAAGGCCATGTTGGGTGCTGTGATTATTGACAAATTATATTGATACCTGTTTTAGCTGGAAGTTAGACTGGAATTTGGTCATTAAGGAAATACGCTTTCATGTCAGCTAGAAGACATTTGAAAACACAGTCTACGTGAATAGGTTTTAACTGAGAACTTAGTCCTGAAGTAAAATAGGCTTCTCAGTTTTTAATAGATTAAGACTATTTCAGTTCTCTTCAATAATTAGAGTGAGAGCTTCATGGCAGAGGTAAAACTCAGCTTTAGAAAAGGACATAAGTGACTAGAGTAAGGTAAAGATTTCAGAGATGCATGCCATTCCTTCAGTTGTACTTTATAGATAATCTGTTACATTTTAAGGATTCACCTGAAAATGGGAAAGTTTTGCTTTTCACTAATCATAAAAATGATGAGTTTGAATAATGTTGACCATTGCAGTGCTGAAATGTTGTGGTGACACCATGAAATCTGAGCAAAGCCTTTGTAGCATACTTACAGTGTTAAATGAGTTTGCCAGAAAAACAAAAAGGGCTGTGCTGTGGTTGGGTGGGGAAGAGGTGGTAGAAGGAAAAGCAGTCAGGGCAGAGCCATTGCCCGCTGCCAGATAAGCAGAAATACTCCTTGTGCTTTCCACGACTTCTGTCAACTGGGTCCTGAGAAGCGGGGAAGAGGATGGGACAGGACAGTGGGTAAGTGCTGCTCTCCACCCCGAGCGCTTGCCGATGCTCCCTTGGCAGTGTGGGGCTCTCACCCCCCCTGGCAGCCCTGGGAGATGGCAGGAATGTGTCTCATGGGGTGCACAGCCCCGTGTCCTGGTCCCAGAGAGCTGCCCCATGGCTTGTTGGAAGGTGTTGGAGGATCACCCCAGCCTCACCTGTGACACCTCTGCATGGGAATCAGTGGCAGGCTCTGAGTGCCCAGGGAGAGATGGTGCTCTCAGTTCTGCTCATGCAAGGTAAACAGCCTGGCCCTGACTGCCCGGACGCTGAGGCTTAAGAAGCCATAAATAGATAAGAATAAGAACCAGGACTATAAACCTGTAAAATAGCAAAGGTCTGTATGCTACTCTTTGACTGAGGGGTATGCTACCAGTGGGAAGAGCAGCAGATACCAGCATGTTGTGAGAGAAAGGGGCATTCCTGCAGAACAGGGGGTTTGCAATAGTACCTGTCTACTTGTCTGAGACATACTGGGAAACTGCTTCATTTAGCCAAAACAAAACTTTCATGATTGAGGGAAAGATTCAAATATATCTGCATATACAAAATATTTCCAAGCTCAGAAAATATGTTTTCAACTATCACTTGGTGGTATTCTCTTGGGTTCCTGGTTTTCTGTTGATATATTGCATGAGTAATTGTTTGTTAATGGTATGGAAATTACCATGTACAAATTGAAATTGTCATTGTCAGAACTGAGGCTGACAGTATTACCCAGTATGAAATAGATAACAAATATTATTTCATGAAGAAGCAAAGGCAATTCAAGAAATCAATATTTCATTTGCTTTGTAAAACTGTACCTGTACTAACATAGACTTGGTGTGCTGTAACTGCATGTTTTGAAATGCATATATTTCTAATGCTCTTTTTTAAAGGAATAAAATAACAGAATTAAAACATTTGCGTAATATTTAGTATGTTTAAATTATCTTTATTTATCCTTTGTAGAGCAACTAATACTGTTAGCTGTTAAGCTGCTTCTATTATGATCTGAATTTTTGAAGCCATGCAGTGGATCATTAATCCAGTTGAACTTTTTGCAAAAGATGAGAGACTTACTCTGGTTATATTAATGATGTTGAGATGGATTTTGTAGCTCTGCAGTTTGCTTAATTTTTCTGAATTTCCTCCATTAACAAAAGAAGATTGTGAAGTGATGAAGAGAAGATCATTCAGCAGCAGCAACAACAAAAAAAATCTTTATGTTGCCCTGGGTTATATGGTTAGATATTTAGGTAGTGTCTAGTTGCTGAGGCAAAAATATGTCAGAATACTTTATTTATATACTGATTGAATTTTGATCAAAACACAACAATTTTCATTTCTAGCTATTGTGTTGTTCTGTTTTCAATTTTGGAGCCTCTGGGTGTGGAAAACATGCCTGAGTCAGTGAGCCCTGCTGGTCCTGCGCTGAGCAGTGTGAAAAGTCCCAGTCATGCACAGAGAACGGGGGTGTCTCTCATCTGGGACGTTCGGCATGGAAAGTGCAGAAACCCCTGGAGTGGCTGTGAAACTGAAAGATGGTGCTCGTTTGATTTTGCACACAGAATTGAAAGCCTTGGGAAGCTGCAGACATGGCACTAGTCCTCCGTGGTTATCACTGCTTTATAATCACACTTGCTTGGCTGCAAAGACTGAAAGGGTGGAAAATGGAACTAATTCCTTGTTTGAAAGACAATTACGGGACAGATGAGATCTCTTTCCCTACTTCGAGACAGCCTTTTTCAAAGCATTCTTGTTATTGTTGCACTCTGCATACTCTCATATGTATCACTGAGCTGTTTGTTTAGCAGCAGAAAAACATTGATATTTCGATGTAGCAAAACCATGTTGTGTTCATTTTTTATGTTCTTTGATTACATTACAGGTACGGTCAGGATTGAAATGTTCAGGAACATGCAAAATGCAGAAATCATAAGGAAAATGACAGAAGAATTTGATGAGGTAGAGTATACAAATAGTTGTTTGAAGCATTATGGAATACATCACCCTATACCTCTGGTTTAATTAAAAATGCAGTGGACCAGTAGATAAATAATGCCACAGTATGGGAAACTGCACTGACAAGCAAAGCAGCGACTTCAGCTGTTGGATGTGGAGTAACAGGGCAGAGAGAGATTCACCAGAGCGGGCAGGAAGAGGAACTGGAGAAGTCTCATCCCACTGAGAGTGGTGGTGGCATTCTGGGTACTGAACTCCAGCTCTTGGGAGTGCTGTCGTACAACAAAGAGCTCCAGATTCCTGACACATCAGATTTGTGAGACAGGATTACAGCATTCTGCTCTGTTTTCTCTGTGCAAACTAATGTTTTGTGCATTTTAAATGGCAATTTAAACCAAATAGGAGCTTGACATAAAAACTACCATTTTGAAACAGTGATACAGAAAGAAATACTCTTTCATAAGATCTGAGCATTTTGTTTGAAACAAGTAAATTACAATTCAGATTGGGTATCTTCTGTCAAAATAAACATGTCCCTAAGCTTTTTAGCTTTGAGATTTTTGAACTGTTTTCTTTGACTTTCGGTGTATAAAAAGCTGAATGTTCTGAGTGTTCATTTTGTTAAGTGAGGAAAACTAAAGCTGGAGCAGGAATTTCTGTAGGACAGCAGTGTCTCTGACCAGCTCTAGATGAAACGCCAAGGCTTTGATTCAGAAAGTTAAGCAGGAGAACAATTAATACAAGAAATGCTCTTTTTCAGGATGTAGTTATACACGATTTCCTTCTTTGCCATGGCCTTGTACAACAAAATGTTTCAGTAAATGCCTCACTACAGCCATAGGGGTGCTCCTTTTGCTGGGTGATTGTCCCATAGTTGATGAAGAAAGTATTTTTCAAAAAAAACCTTTCTAAAAACTGTCAATTTTTTTTTTCACAGGAGGAAAAAACCTCTTTGTATGAATGTACTTAAAAGCAACATTTCTCAAAGAATTACTGGGACATAGTCTTTCTTTCTCCATTACCTAAAATTTTCAGAACTTCTATAGTTCTAAAAACAAGTTCAAGTTCAAGCTTCTGCCTTAAAATTTGAGTGGATTTGTGAGAGAATTTATGGGGCTTAGTACAAAAGCATAAATTTGTAGTCCTAGGCTGCAATGAATATTTTAAAATCTGGAATAAACTGTAGGCATTTCATCTGTAATAGCTCCCCCAGTGCCCCAGAAATCCTACATTGTCCCATTGTTCCAGGAGTGCTGCAGGAATCAGCTGGCTGTTGGCCTGAATTTTGCACTTATGGCAGGGATTGAAGTATTGATTTTCCTCCTCATGAGTGGAGAAATGCTTGTGCAGGATTTAAATGATGGAAATAACTTAGTTCACAAAGTTACTTTGGGACAGGGAATTCCATGGACATCTATTGGCTGCACTGTTTGGCTGCTTGGCTTAGAAGTGCAGGTGTTTTTTAGGTGAATTCCCTCATAATTCTTGTGCTAGAGTTGACAGGTTAACAAAGACTTGGTTTACGTTGAATTTTCTAAGCACTGGGCCATCAAGTATTGTGTCAGTGTCACTAACGTATCACATTTTTATTGGTATTCAAGAAAAAAAAATCCATGAAGTGACTTTATTGTAAGTTTATTCTTCCCATTTCAGCCAGATGAGGTGTTTATGGTACAGTCTTCATAGGCTTTTCAAAAGAGATGTCTGATATGTACTTGTAGGTTAAGAATGCACCGCAGAGAGATGAGTAGTTATACACAGCACTGGAGATTATGAGGATCTGTTCCAAACAACTGCACATGCACACACCTTGAGAAAGCATATGTTATGTACCAGAATTGACATGTAGAGATTCATCGGGTTATTTTGGGTGGTTGAAATGGGTGTGATTTGGTTAAATGTGATGGCTAAAGGGTTTTCTGTAGGGGAATGTGTTTATGAAGTTTAGGTTCAAGGTGTTTGATTGCAGCTCCTCTGTGCTGGCATGGCTGCCTTTGCATGTTTCAGTCTGGGTGGTAAGTCCTGAGGAGGGGAAGTGATTGTTCCTCACAAAACCACAGAATAAATGTGTACAAATGGATATAACTTTGGTACTACTGAATTCTTATCCTGGCTGAGAGATTCAGGATGGAGCATTACTGCCTTGATGCTTTGGATACTCTGGAATTTGCTTACAAATCAAGTGGTCAGGGAGATGTACACTCATGCTTTTTCCCTGAGGGGGAAAAAGAATTTTCTGATTGTGGGGGGACAGTCTCCCTGTAATACAGTCTATGTAGTGAATGTAGTAAGAGCAGACCTGGAGAGGTGTTAAGTGAACATGCCCAGTCCAATCTTGTAATAATTTTTTGAAGATGACGTGTATGAATCTGTAGTAAAGTATCTATTACTGCTATCAGAAGGCAAGTTTTGTCACTAGAAGAAGGCTGCATTTGCAAGATAAAACAGGGCAGTGTTTGCTTTCTGGTAAGGAAACTGGAAGTTTGAGCAAAGCAAAGTTTTTGGGGAGGGGCAGCCGGGTGATTAACCTGGAGTTGAAGTGGGGATGGAGAATGACTCACTGTCAATCACACAAGCCTTTCTTTAGGTTTTGACCTTAAATACTTTGAAATATTCCTGTCTCATCCTTCGCTCCCACTTCCTAATGGAGGATATAAGGAAAAGAATTGAGACTTGATACTTATTTTGAACTATACAGAGCCAATACTGCAAGTGGAAAACGATCACAATGATGTCTTTGCAAAAACGGTTTCATGCCAGCAAGCCTCCCTGTTCACTGAGCAATAATGTGTTGTTTTTATTTGTTTTTCTCCCTTGGCTTGAAGGAACAAGATGATGTTTAGTTTAGAACCGTAGGCCACAATGGCTACACCAACATTAAAATAAATTAAATGGGGAGACATTTAATACTTGATCCTTTTCTTCTGTTGTTCTGCAGGACAGTGGTGATTATCCCCTGACCATGCCTGGGCCTCAGTGGAAGAAGTTCCGCTCCAACTTCTGCGAGTTCATCGGGGTGCTGATCCGGCAGTGCCAGTACAGCATCATCTACGACGAGTACATGATGGACACGGTGATCTCGCTGCTCACGGGGCTCTCGGACTCGCAGGTCCGCGCCTTCCGGCACACCAGCACGCTGGCCGGTGAGTGAGCAGCACGGGAGGGGCTGTCACAGGGCTTGCACTGCTTACCACTGCCAGAAGGACTCGCAATTCGGATTGGGGTGGACCTTGACTCTGGGCTCAGCATTTCAGAGCCTGAGAGAATTTTAGGTTGCTAACCATTGCTAGCTCCTTTCCCAAGGGAAAGCTGTCAACAGTTTTCTCTTTTCAAAACGTCTCTCTCCGTTTCTTGGCACAGGTTCAGCAAACAGTGTTCCCTTTGCCATAACAACTGTCCCCAGGGGTTGTTTCCTATTGCTTAACCAATGGAGAGCAGTGTCAGTGCCATGGACCAATAATAGACCTTTTTACACAGCGTGTTCTAAAAGAAACTGTTGGAATTGTAAATGAAACCATCTTTCTCTTCTGACAGCTCTAGGGAGTCACTCTATTTCCTGTCCTACCATGACACCTCACCAACACTAAAACTGTGGAAAGCTTCATCAAATCCAAGTACCACATATGGTACAACTATACTTAAAATACTCCTTTTTTATTTGGAAAGTAGTGTGCTGAGGCATGTAGGGATTCCTGTCATCCCCAGATCCTCCAGTGAATCCCGAGAATCAAAAGTGGTGTGCTTATGTCTTGTATTTTGCTATTAATTGTTCACTTGTTGTACAAAATGTTGGAGTAATTTTATATTTTAGAGTATAAATTTATTCTAAAGAAGTATCAGGACAATTGTATTATCAAAGAGTTTCCATTTACCAGAAAAAAATAATCTGTGCCTTAACTCTGGAGAAGCATAAGGGTTGGGATTACTGGGCCATGGTTGTAGGGCTCCCTGTCTTCTGCCAATAGCCACATCACCTTTTAGTGCAGCTGCCTCACCTAAGGAAACCCTTAGGTATTATAAGATAGAAATGGGCTTTCCTTATGTATTTCATCACACCTATAAGAGATGCCTCCTCTAAGAGGGATGAATTGCTCTCCACAAGGAGCTATTTTTCTCAATTACAAAGCACTGCCAGGGTGGCTGGCTTGGGTGTAGGTGTGTCTACAGCTGGTCATGTTACGTGATAAGAAATGCATCTTACTGCAAGGTTCATAGATCATGCCAGATATTTGAAACTTACAGCAGACATTTATCATAATCTGAATGTTTCTGTGGCCAGTATTTATTACTATTTAGTCTTTCCACAATCAGCCTCATACACATTTTTTCAGCCTGAAGTGTACCAGTACCCAGTGTTAAACAAATAGAATCAGAAAATATTTCAAAGTTCATCTCTTGTTATGAATCAAAGTAAGAGGCAGATTTCCAATAATATTGAAAAAACAACTCCAGATTTGAGTAGATTTTGATTTTAAAACTGAAACCCAAACCCTTCAACTCACAGTGGCCGAATTCCTTTGGAAATGCATTCCCTTGTGTTCTTCACCATACTTAGCAATGGGATGGTAAAGCTGTGACTTATTCAGGCTTAAGCTTCCAGGTTTGGAGTGTCCACTTCAAATTCAGTATTCCAAGGTGAGCACTGTTTGAGCCTAGATACCCTGCTGGAAATCCATGCCTGTTATTTAAACTCTATTCCCTTCCATCTGATGCTGGCTGCACTTCTGGGTGATTTTGATTTGCTGTTTGCTCAGACTGTGATTGATTGGGTCATAGGGAAGAATTAATGGAATGAGGTCTGCACTCTGGTCCCTGGGATTGATTGGTCTATCCCTGCATGGGCCATTGCAGGGATGCCCATCAGAGATGGGAGCTACCAAAGATCTCAGCATTCACCAGTGACAATACATGCCATCTATTTATTTATTTGCTTGTTGTAACAAGCTTTGGGCTTTGTTTTGATTCTACAAATTTCCTTCAAGCTGCTTTTAGCACATTTAATTGCAGTCCTAAAGAGTAGAGGTCAACATGATGCCATGGAGCGCAGTCTTGATAAAGTTTTTGAAAATCTACTTGTAGACTGGCATTCCTTTTTGAATGAGTGTTTGTAGGTCCTTGTTTTCAGTTTTCCTCTGTGTGAGTCAGTTGGAATGAGAGATGATTCATTGTAGGAAGAAGTACCTGTAGGTTACCAGTTTTGAGCTACAGCAGTGTAAATCAATCCAAGTAGCCTTGCTTTTCTATTTTTATGGTTGCTTTTCTACCTTGAAACAATGCTGCATATTTACAGGAGCATGCAGAGAGGATGTGATAGTTTGTTGCATTATTTTGCTGGTTTTCAATATTGTAAAATATGTTGTACTATGTAACCACACAGAACCTCCTTATTAACGTTTTTTGTAAAAATAAATTTTAGTACTGAAAAGCCGACATGAACAATATCGTATCCAGCATGTGTGAAAATAAAAATGGCCTTTCTATATGCCTGTACAGCTGATTTTAGAGCAGTGTTAGACCTGCATTCAGAGATGCTGTGCTGTGGTCCCTTGTGAACTGAGCCATCCTCAGCAGCCATTGGTTAAGGTCACCCTTTGTGTGGAGCCATCTCTGCTGGCACTCCTCTGTGCAGAAATGCCTGTAGCTCCCCAGTACTTGCCTTCATGGTGCCCTGATGCTGCAGGCTGACGTGCTGGCTCCCTGTGCACTCAGAGCTTGTCTGGAGAAGACAGCAAGGAGCACTGCCTGCAGCTCAGTGTGGGGTATGGGCTCTGCTTTCTGAGCATTGGCCAGTGACCTGGGTGTTGCCTGGGGGGAAGCACCTCTCCAGATGGCTGTGCCAGGGTTGAGAGGCTTTTTGCTGTGAGTATGGATCTGCTGAGGAAATATTTTCTGAGTTCTGACTACAGGTAAAGAGTCATAATCTGTCTTGTGCCTTTTCAGCTATGAAGCTTATGACTGCTCTTGTGAATGTTGCCTTAAACCTGAGCATTCATCAGGACAATACACAGAGACAGTATGAAGCTGAGAGAAATAAAATGATTGGCAAAAGAGCTAATGAAAGATTGGAGCTGCTGCTTCAGAAAAGAAAAGAGGCAAGTGAAAAGACAATTTTTTTTTCCTGGTTCATGTGCATTCCCTCCAACAGAAAGCCCAGGGTGGTTTGTGAGTTGAGTACCACAGTGAGAAAGAGCTTAGTTCTGCAGTGGTGTTTGTGTGATCTCAAGCACACTACTTCAATTCTGTATTGCCACATTCAGTTGAGTTTGTGATGCTGTTCTGCATGCAAAGGAGAATTTTGTTCTCAGGCTTCTACATATGACCAGTCAGGAAGAGTCTCAGACTGTAAGCAGTCACTGTTCCGATGATGCAGAAAGATTCTGACAAGAGGATCCCATGTTCCCTCCCTGCACTTCCCAGTTTTCCCCTTGATCACTGCAGTTATTCCACAGTGTCTCATTAGTACTTCTTTTTAGCTGCTTTCAGGGAACACTGGAGTTGAGGCAATAGCACCTGTTTTTAGGGAGAAGGAGCTAGGGAGACATTAAAGTCTCCTTTAATAAGTACCAGTCTGGCATTAGGTGAGAAAAAACATTAGGAGATTGCTGTAATCATCCCTAAATAAAGTATCATATCACAGGAAATTTCAGTTTTAGAGGTGTACTTAAAATTTAAGATGACAAGTAGAAAATCAATACACATACACCCAAACAACCATAATGTGTAAAGATGCCAAGTAAAACTCATAAGAGAAATTGAAAAGCCAAAGCTTGTATTGCTTAGATTTAAATTTATGATTTAATATATTAGTTTTGAATTTTCTCCACCACTGTTTTACTCTGTGGCAATGAAGGATGTCTGGGTGTTTTGCCTGTGTGCACCTTGAATTCCTTTAGGTGTTACTTTGACTCAGAATTGCTTGACTTTGTAGTCTTTGTGTGGGGATAATTGCAATTACATATTTTTATTTTACCCCTATGATCTGTAGCACAACTTTATTTGGTTTTCATAATTCCTGAAAAGCATGCATTAAGGTACAATGCAAAAACAATCTCTCCTGCCCAAACTGTGAGAGAAACATTTTTAATTAAATATTAAATTGAATGTGAGTTCTAAAACATTTTGGTAGGCAAAATAGCTGGAACAGAGTTTGTATTCCACGATTGTTGATTGTTGCTTTGAATTTGCAGAGGACAAAGGTATTAATTGCACTGATTGCCTTGGGCTGGTGGCTCTGTGCCTGGGGACTCCCCTGTGCCCATTCCCCCAGCCATTCTTTCAGAGCTGCAGGACGTCCTCTCTCTGCGAAGCTGTAGCAAGGATGCCCAGGCTGCATGGGGCTGGGGAGCCTTGACAGGAGAGGGAGCTTTTCTTAGTCCTTACCTTTGGCTCTGTGTGTTCAGGGGCTCTCACCTCACTGCTCATGACAGCTGAGCAAACATTGCCTGGGAATAGCCAGACTGAGTTTGTCAGTGGGGTTAAGCACCCCAGGGGCACCTGGGCAGGAGAGATCTATTAGGATTAGATGGCTTAATGCTCTGTGAAAGAATTCCTGACATAGTACTGTATATTCCCAGTGTCTAAATGCTCTGAATTGACAGTGGCATTCTGTGCTGGCACTTTCTCAGTTGATTCTTGGATGAAGTGCCATCCTAACAACCCCTTCTGAGCACATACATGTCCGTGCATGTGTTGGTCTTCATGAGCTGATAGACGGACAGCTCACCAACTGAGTGTGGCAAGTTAGTCTGAGGCAGAGGAGATGGAGCTCTTTCTGAAGTGTTTCATCCTCATGCCATCATCTACAGGCCTGGTGGGAGAGCCATGCGTGCAGCTCTGTCTTAGCAATGAGATTTTTAGCTCAAGTGGATGATTTATGTAGCAATATGCTACAAAGCAGAGGAAGTTTTCTTTTTTAGTATCTGCCAGTAGTAATTCAAATTTTGTGCTTGTCATACATGTCTTTTTGAGCTTCCAAACCTGCTTGCAGAGTCAAGAAGAGAATGCTTCCCTCATTTTTTGCGTCTTTTAAGAGGCAGAGTGTTAAATCATTTTTGCATTGGTAAGAGCGGGAGTCCCAAGACACAGATGCTCTCTCAAGATGCTTCAAGTTAAGCACTCAAATTCAAGTGCATGGTTTAAAAAACTTGAAAGTGTAGAAAGCAATTAGAGTTACAGAGAAAATCCATTACTGAATCTAAAATACATTTGAGAATTGTATCCTTTAAACGTTAGTACACAGTGGTAAAAGGAATCTCACATGGACCTACTGAATCTCTGATTTTGCTTCCACACCAGCTGTGTATTACCTGGATACCTGTACCAGATGATAATTTACCATGTTTATAGTGAATTGTAAATTCTGTGCAGAGGGAGGAAACCCTCTGTGCTGCTCAGGCCTCTACCATGCTGCTTCACTTTGCACTCAGAGAGATGGCAAAGGACACTTTTTTCAGAATCTCAACTTTCTCATGCCTCAGAAAGTCCATCCTCTTCTACCTGTCTTCTGTAGAAGGATGGTTTGTCTTCTGTGGTGTGGTTTTATACCATCATTCCCTGAGTTCTCTGGGAGTTTCCACTTCCAGGGCCCTGGTAGTTTTTCAGAAAGCCTCCCGAGGCTTCTTGGTTCCTTCCCATCCTCATTTTACTGCACAGCCTGTGCTAGGCTGTCTCTACCCCCATGTTTCTGTGGATGTTTCTGTGCCTGTAGCCTGTGGAGTCTTCCAGCTGAGGTGTGATTAGGAGCTCCCAGTCCCCCTTGGGTTATGAATTCTCAAACAAGCATTTAGTCTGTGCATATTTGGGTTGAGCTGATGCTGCCAATAGAGCTTTTCCCAGAGGCCATGTGTGAATACGCTTGGTTCATGTATGCAGAGCTGGTGTGGACCCAGCTCTTCCCTTTGCACATAATCTCTTTTACTGTGAAATTAGTTTCTTTGGCAGGCTTTTGACTATTTAGTCAAGAGCCCTCAATGCCTTGGTTTCTCCACATGCAAAGTGGAGACAGCACCTCCTTACACTTTAGTGAACTGGGAGGCTTCACCCCCTGAGTTCTGAAGCTACTTGAGCTCATACCTGGAAGATGCAGTAGAAATATTTGGCTCAAAAATAGAAGCCCTTAGGTGAAAGTGTTTCAGAGCTCATGGCATGCCAAACCAGCTGATCACAATTTTGCCTCTGGCTTTAAAACCTTTTATCTGTTAAATATATACATCCATAATTATACAGGTTTAATTATTTCATGTATATATGCACTCTGCTAGCCAGGCTTTGTTGTGGTTTTCCTACTGTGAGAATGTGGGCGAATTTACATTCCCACATTGTGGTGCTGTGCTTGGGTTGTAATGAGCACCTTGATGGAAGAACGATGGCTGCTCCAAAAGCTGATTGGATAAAATTGGTGTCATCTTATTAACAAAACTGCATTTAGATGTAATTAAGTTATACTTAGTCTAGTACAAGATCTGACAATATAAGAATGCTGTAATTAATTCCAGGTTGTGTTAACATATTAATTGACACAAGGGAAGCTTCCCATAGCACTTGCAAAACGTGCTCATATCACCCAGGAAGTGAAAAGATTTTTAAGAAAATGCTCTTATTTATAAAAGCATGCTCATAACACTTTTTCACTTGGAATTGGGTTTGGTTTCTTGCAGTCTAAGGCCAGGATGTCAAGTGTGCTCCGGTCCTGGAAATCTTTCTTTTCCTGGGAAACCCAGTTATTGTGGGTGCTGAAGTTCAAGCAACTGACAGTCTTTTACTTCAGATTGAGAACATATTCAGCTCCTTTCCTTAAATAGAACATTAATACTTTCAAAAGTAATCTGTAACCAGCTTTGTTTCTGCAGCTGTCATTCACTCAGCTCTGTGTTTCCCTGTGAGCACAGCACTGCTGAAATTACTGCATGCATACTGCATACTGCACTACTTGTCTCATTTTCAGTAGCAAAAGTTGATGATCACTTCAAAGAACTAATTTAAGAGACAAAATTGATATTTATAGTGAATGTTAATATTTTTCTATTAAGACATTGCATGTATAAATGTAAATATTTGTATGTGTCTGCACACAATATAGGTATGTGTTGGAAAAGCAGAAATAGTGAATTTATTCAAGTCCTCTTTCGAGGTCTTCTAAGGTTTCCCAGTAGGGACTTGCAGAATACCAAATTATAATAAGCAATGATCTTTCATTTATTTTGTGTTTTGTTTTTCACAGCTACAAGAAAACCAAGATGAAATCGAAAATATGATGAACTCTATTTTTAAGGGTATATTTGTTCATAGATACCGGTAAGAAAATGCATGTTCCAGTAGGCTCTGCTAACAAAGTGTGGTCATAAGGAAAGTCAAGGGCAGTTTCTGGGTTGATTTTCTTCTGATGTAATATTCTAGATGCTGCAAGATCACTGTCAAAAACACTTGGAAGTTATGGAAGAATATACAAATTATAACCTCTATTGATTACTCATCCACACAACTTCATTTTAATTCAGTAGACAGCTTTAAAGGGTTGTGGGAAATAAGGGCTTTGAATCTTTACATTTTGAAAAGAAAAGTTGTCCATGTTGGTAGCACAAAAATGACGTATCTTAAGAATAATCAAATAATTACTGTATATCATAGGGTAGCAGTTGTCCTCCAGCCTGCATTTCCTTCTGTATGTCTTGGGTGTAAACAGCAAATTTGGAATATGGTTACCAGAAAGCAGTAGTCTTTTAAAATAGATTTAGGGTTGTTGTGCATCACAAGATGCCTCAGAGCATCTGCATCACCTTGGTGCAACCAGCTCTTTAAATGTTAGTTGACTTGCTGAAATCAAAAGATAAAATTCAAGGGTACTAAACTATGCAACTAGCCTTTCAGATTTCAGTTCTGCTTTAAAAGTTTATAATTTATGGAATCTTTTAGGGAAATGGCAGGAAAATAGGGTGTATGAGAAAAGGGTTAGAAGGTGAAGAGGAACCTGTAATTCAGTTGGACAGAGGGATGATTGTAATTTGGAGAAAAGCACACAGGAAACGGGTCAGGTGCTTGTGTCGATGGATGTGTGAGTGTGAGCAGCACAGTGGGGCTGGAGAGTGGCTCCTCAGTACCTGAGTGTGGAAAGAAAGTTCGTGGTTTATGGTCAGGAAGCCTTGAGCTACTTGGCAGCAGGAGAATGGGTATGCAGAGCCGGCAGGTAAATGAGTGTGCTAGATCAGAGTTGCACTCACACCATTTTGTCAGGAGAGCAGCTTCCATGGCGTAGGTAAAAAAGCTGAAGAAATTAAATTCTAAGAGAGTTTTCGTTTTTATCCCTTCAGAACATAGTGTATTATATCAAACAAAACGTTGCTTTAAAATATCCTCTTAGTAGTTCATGCTCTTATGTGTGGTTGGAAAAAGACTCAGCCTTTTGGTGGTCTGCATTCTGGTGCTTTTGCTTTTTCTTCTGAAATCCTCTGTTTGTAAAAAAGTTTCTTTTCATGCCTCCTGCCACCTCTAGTAAAGACCTGATTTTGCTGATGTTGCTGTGAAAAAGGAGAGGCCAAATAAATAAACTCTATCCATGCCCTGGAAGAAGGTGTCCATGGTGGTCCTCTTAGACCAGCGGGGCATCGCCTGAAGTCAGGCAGGTGGTGGCAGTGCTTGTGCCACTGTTCAGAGGGGTCAGGAGGAACCTGTTTCCTCCCTGCCCCCGGAGCCACCTGTGTGAGCACCAGCCATCCCTGACCTTTGGGGAGACCCAAAGAGTCTCTTACAGCACACACCAAACTATGAGTAGTGGTACACAACAGAGAGCACAGAGTGAGACTCCTGCACTCACAGCTGGACGAGAAAATAGAGGGAGGAAATGTCTGTGGGAAACCCAGCTAATTGATGACAAAGCCCATGAGGGATAAAATGTAAAGGATTTTGACCTGTTATCTGCTTTCATAACTTCTTAATTTCTTGAACCTTCCTTCTTTCAAATAGTTCGAGTTATTTATAAACCTCACATGATTTTACAGGCCTTAGACCATGCACGAGTGGTGATGATTTTGAAAGAATGTTATTTTAATTATTCCCAGAGAGTAAGTCCCATCCTTCAATGTGATTCAGACTTAGCCACAGTGATTCATGCTTAATGACCTTTGTAGCTTAAATAACAAGTCCTTGACCTAAACAAAGCCCCCAAAACTGTTTCATTCAGAATGTGTCTTCCAGCAAGTGTTCCAGTGAGGTTACATCTTCTTTCTGTAGATTGGCCTCCAATTTACTATAAGATTTCAGTGCTCACTTCTCTCCTCAAAAAAAAAAAAAAATCTGCAGAAATAGCTAAATAGTTTTCTAGGTATATTGCTAATCTAGTATGAACAGCAGATTTGGTCAAAAACTGAGATATTCGTAAAAAGCAGGCAGGAAGTGTACCCACCTCACTGCATGTTGCCTTTTCTCCTTCCTCAGCCATTTGTTTTCACTGCGTTTCTGTGGGTTTATGATATATTTGGTTGTCCAATGGTTTTTTTAATCCTTTTTTTTAAGACCTTAAAAAGGGGTTTTAAATTCTTTTATATTTTTTTTTTACTTAAGTCAAAAGCTGAAAATTGCTTGCAAAGTACATGT
Source organism: Donacobius atricapilla (assembly GCA_013397315.1). Lineage (NCBI taxonomy): Eukaryota > Metazoa > Chordata > Aves > Passeriformes > Mimidae > Donacobius > Donacobius atricapilla. The sequence goes on along the minus strand of WBMY01010471.1, from coordinate 184,718 downwards.
GTATTAAAAAAAGGAGGGGAGGTCTATATCTTCATTTCAGTTGTATCTCATATCAGAGATGGCTGAATCTGAGATAATTGCCACATGGCTGCTCAGATGTAATGAGTATTTATAAAACGTTCATCTCTCTGAACCGATACCTGAGGTGTCAGAGTTTCAATTTGGCTCTTTCCCTGCCCAGGACTTAACACTGTGTGTCCAGACACATTCCCCATTCAGAATGTAAGACTGACAGATCTCAGATTTCAGTCCTACTTTGTAGCATATTTATTGTTTTCAGTGCCAAAAGACATTTTCCTCCAGGCGTGACTGTCCAGAAAAACAGAACTGTTACGGTTTTAGCTTATGGCAGACCAGAATGGGGATCCTCACACTGATGAACACAGTGGGTTTGAGAATTTATGCAGGGCATGAGCCTGTCCTGAGGTAATGTTTTGTCAGTACTGGCAAATAAGGTAAACCTTGCCAAGTCTAGATGGCATTGCCATTTTTATGGAGAGGATACTTCTGTCTCCTTCCAAGGTATTCCTTTGCCTGCTACAGAGTAAATAGGATTATGGTGACAAGTTAGATGGGAATTCCACTGTGGGAAACAAGACATGGCAAAAAGGGAGAAGAGGTTATTGGATGGCAGTTTGGTGAGGAAGCACAAACCAGTCAGCACAGGGAAATAAAAACTAAACCAAACCAGAGAAAAATCCTTTTTTCGGCACCCCAGATGTGTTGTCCTAAGGAGGCAAAATGTAGTTCTTAGGTGACAAGGAAATGCATTATAGTTTTAGGTATGCTTGAAAAAAGCAAACTGAACTTACTTGTGTCACAGGCATAAAAAAAAGAGAAGGCAAAAAGTTACATCATTTAATTTGAGTTCGACCTTTCTATGAAGTTTAAAAGCACACACTGCTCCCCTCCGTGCAGAGCTGTGCCTCATACTTCAGACAAGCAAAGGTGTTGGGACAGGACCTCTTGGAGAAACACTGGGGTCAGAGATACATAAAGTTACATCTCAGAATCCACATTATGCCTTCAAACAATAAATTCCTTGGTCTGGCAGGAGCGTTGGATATTCGACCTAGTAACAGGTTTTTGGAATAGATATTTAAATAGCCACTGTACACAGAAGGATTTAAGAATGGGAGTGCTGTGTGCCAGCCCCTCCCATGAGTGGGATATGCAGTGAGCATTCACCAGAACTTTTGGAAGTTGTCTCTGAACTCTTGTTTTTCTTACTCTTCTTCTTTTATGGGGTTCTAATTCAGCTCCAGAGATGAGAGTCATAGAAAAAAAAGTAGAAAAGACATTTTTGTCCAGTTCTCATTATAATTACATTTTCAAAATGTTTCTAAAGTGACAGGCAGCCCAAGAGATGGGCCCAGTTCTATCCAAGTGGCAGTGGTGTGGTCCTGTGCAGCTGTTCCATTTCCTGTCCCTTGGGTGGGAGTTTGAGCTTCCATACCACAGAAGACCTAAGGCAGTGAGTGACCCTTGGTTCTGTCCTCATTAGAAAGTTTTCCTATGGACTAAGTCTCAGCCCAGCCAAGTGACTGAAATATCTGTATTTTTCTGTTCATACTGATTTGCTTGTTCAGTAATACCACTGTCTTCTGATGGTTATCTGTGGTTCTGACTGTCTCAGAACAAGGTGTGAGAAGCAGCATCTCTAGTGGCTAGACTGGGAAAGCAGGTGCAGTGAGAGTAGTCAGGCTCCTTTAGGAGCTTCCAAGAAGTGTTGAAGCAGTTCCAGCTCTGCTGATCATCTCCAGGCCATGCCTTGGTCTGACTCAGCACTGGCAGTGCTGTAGAATGTGAGCATCCAGGGCACTGCACATCAGCCAGGTTTGCTTAGAGGGCTTTCAGTTTAGTCATGATTAACCTCATGAGTTTGTGATTAAACAGACTGAAAGAACCCAGGAGCTGGAGCTGACAACTGCTCCAGCAACCCTGAGGAGCACTGTTCTGCACCTGACATTTCCCAAATATCCATCAGAGACTCTGTGACTCGGGTCCTGAATAATTCTGGCCTTAATCACAATTTTTGGCATGAAAGCTACACTGAAGTGGCACTTGGAGTGGCCCTGGTAAAATCTCTTTCCTAATGCTGCTGTAGTTTGTCCTAAGGTTTATGGGCCTGCCTTGTCAAGCCAAAATTTCAAAAGGAAATGCAGAATTTCTTACCTGAACCCCTTTTGTCAGATCTTGTCAGAAGTTGCATCATGGAGGGTCTCTACTTTCCCACAGCAGGAACTTAGGCTGTGAATTGTGCTGCGAATATTTTCCCCTCATAGACCCTGCTTTGCAGTTTGTGCTGAAAAGAGGGTCAAATACATTTCATGTCTAAGATCCGTAGATGCCACGTTAGTTTTCGTCTCTGTGCTGGACTAGAGTCTTTTTCTTTCCAGAAGCATTTGGCAAGTAATACAAGCTTATGTCACTAATTTATAATAATGATAATTAATAATGCATTCATTATTCCAAAAACACTTCCAGTGCAGGTATAATTAGTATTTGTATGTTCTTGTGTCACCCAGAAATAATGTGTATTTTCAAAAAGCTAAACAATTCATAGTGACTCTGACCAGAAGCTAAAATGTACTTAACTATATAAAAATAGGAAGAAAAAAATTACAGTTTAACGACAAGCAATTACCACATCAATAGCAAAGGTACAAAGATTTTTTTGGCTGTATTGTGTTTGATACAGCATTGTATGGGCATGGAGTCCATGGTAGTGATTCCTGCAGGAACACAAGTGATTCTGATCAGTGCAGTTACCTGGAAGGAGATGTGGAGTGGGAAGTGGTGTCTCTCAATTTACCCTGCTTCTCCAGCAGCTTGAGTGTTTGCTAGTCTCACATGCTTTATCCGTGATTTTGTCTCATTTTCAATTATACTGGAAATGTTAAATTCTTATTATACTAATTTTTTTAATCAGCTGAATATCTTTCTTTTTTTTTTCTTTTTTTTTTTTTTTAATTAGCAGCTTAGAGTGAGTGTCCGTAGTGCTGAGGGGTCCCTGAGAAGGCTTTTGAATCAAGAAGCAGTTTTTCACCTTCTGCCTAGGGAAGTTTGAATGCCCTCTTTAAGAAAACATGATTTTTCCTGCTCACTGCCCAGCTGTGCTGCATGATTAAATAGTTGCTGACATTTAGGTTCCTTTTGGGATTGCCATTATATCCTTCCAAAATCTTTTACAGTTAGTAAATTTATAAGGTGGTGAAATAACCTGCTTGGATGTGAGGACCCAGGCTGTCATCCCTTCATAAGAATGTCTTCCTCACTTCTTTGTGTTGCTACAGATGTGGCTCCCCATTTTTTCTTGATTTATATTTACTACTCTTTTAGGTTTTTCTGTAAGTCTTGCATTCTTCCAACTATATTTTGCTTTTAAAATAGTTTAAAAGTTACTCCATATAACAGAATTGCTAATCTAGTTCAGTGTGAAGCAATGTACAATTAAACACACACACATGCATATATATATATATATGTGACTATAGCCATAGTTTTAACTAAAACTTGTCTTCTTTATGGCTGCCTTTCGCATAAGGAATGCAGTTTATCAGCCTTGAGTGTGATATTTAGCACATTGTACCTTATACTGTTGAAACCTTTGTGAGAAGTCCCTGGTAGGAGCAGCTTGTTTGATGTCCTGCCCTGCTGCTAATGCAGCTTGTCTCGGCTGTGGGTTGCCCCTTACCTTGGTCTGAGGTTACCAAGACTTCAGGAATTTGGACAGACCAGATCTACCGATGCTGTTGGGAAGTTGTTAGAATTCGTGTTTCTCATAGGCAAAGAGGAACAATGGCAGTGGTTTGCTGGCATTCACACAGGTGTCCCCCGATGTTATTGCATTAAATGCATTACATGCTGTTGCAGCAGTACAGTTTCCTCCCTGCAAGTTGAATTCAAACCCTGAGACTTGCCTGGAGAAGTCCCCCTGGGCATGTGTGGTGCTGGGCTTGGCTCATGGTCCCTGTGGGTTCCAGCTCAGGGTCGGGAAGGTCAGGGGCAGGACAAAGGCACTGGATCAGCTGGGCCAGCCTGCAGGAGGGAAGTATGTAGTTCCACTATGGAGTCACCAGGGGTTTGCTGCACTGACTTAGGGCTGTGAACCTGTGCAGTGTCTTGACCAGAAAGTGAGTGCATTTTATTTATATTATTTAAAATTGCAGACTTTCAGAAAAATGCACTTTCTCGTTTTTGCAGTTACTCCCTTGCTTGAAGCTTGGAATTTTTCTTTCCTTCCCGTAAATTAAATTTCATTTTGGGGCTCTGTTGGTCTGGTTTAGAATTAAATTGATGTTAATTACTTTTCTGAAAAGATTTTTTTTTTAATAAAAAGTAAAGAACAAGGGTCTCAATTACAAGCAAGTCCGATGTTTGCAAAGCACCAGACATTCCCTTCCCTTCCTCTGTGCAGTGACTCTTTGTGTTCTTGTATTACTGCTGAAATTTGGAACTGTGAGGCAGTGCCAGCTGGAGTGGCACAAGTGATTTCTCATGGTAACAGATGTCCCAGAGATGGAATTACTGAAGGGACAGATGGCCCCCATCCCTTTTCCCGTTGTTTCATTATTAGTAAAGATGCCATGTCAGGCAGGCAGGAAAGTGCCAATCAGATGGAGAGCATTTCCATCCTGGTCTCCTTAGATGACCTCTCCAGTTTCCTGCCTCGTCTCCTCACTAAGCAGCTGATAAGTCTGCCTGAGATACGTCTTAGATTCTTCCGTGACTTGTCACAGTCAGAATGTAGGATAAAAGCAAGAAAATGGGATGAAATCAATGCTGAAGTGCAAAATTCTCATAGGTTTTGTTGTAAGGGTGTTCATGGGAGGTATGAAATGAGATCTCTTTGTGTAGCAAATTCCATTGTGCTCCTCTGGCAGGTGCCTTTGGCTAAACCAAATACGTTCTCCCACCTTGCAATGGTTCTGCACCTCAAGCTGGAGACAGGGCTGCAAAGCAAATGTCAGTGATGCTGTTTCAGAAATGATTGCCCAAAGGAGTTTTGTAGCTTGGGTTCATAATTCTCTTTGAAAAGAGAGAGGTGAAAGATGGAGTAGTAGACTAAGAAGCAAACTAGGGTCAGAATGTCTTTACATAGAGGAAATGTAGGAGCATATATAAACACTGAAATTATTATATCAGTGAGTTCAAGGATGTAGAGGAACAGAAAATCAGTGAGATGGCAGTAAGAATAGTGACAGGCTTCGCATAGTGAGGTTCATGACAAGTAAAGCAAAATATTATAGCTATGGCAATGGGAATGAAAAGTGTGTGTGTCTGTAATCTGGCTAATCCTTGTTCTTTTCTTTTTCTGTATTAGTGATGCTATTGCTGAGATTAGAGCTGTCTGTATTGAAGAAATTGGTGTCTGGATGAAAATGTACAGTGATGCCTTCCTGAATGATAGTTATTTAAAATATGTTGGTTGGACACTACATGACAGGGTGAGTATTGTGCATTCCCACCCACAACAGAGTGCTCTGGAGGCAGCTGCTGCTGTGCTGCTGCCCAGCACACCATCATCCTTGGCTTACAAAGAAATAGTTCTGTTTCCTCACCTGGTATCTTTTAATCAGATCACTTCCAGGTATTGGCTTAAGTTAGGAGGCAGTACTCCCAGCCTGCTTGGTCCATGTGCTTTTCATGTGTTCAGGCTCTGATGAAGTATCTTGATAGAAATCCTTCCATGGGGCTTTTCTGTTGATTACAAGAGAAACAGAAGTCTCCTCAGAGCACCTCTGAGAGCCTGTGTGTTTGTAGCAGAATGGAAAAGGGATTTCCATGTGTCTTCCATTTACATTGCCCAAAGGTTAGAGGAAAAAAGATCTCTGGGTCCTCAGTAGATACCACTGGTTCCACAACCAGTGGGGTTCTCATCAGTTTGCTTTCCCTTCCTTAAAGAATCTTTTCAAGGTTCTCTTTAGCTTCAGAAAATTGTTGAAATAACAGATGGAAGGAAAAGAGCTGCTTTTCTGTCTCAGCACAGTTCTTAGTATTGATGGTATCCACCCAGTTCCTGCAGCAAGAGGAGCCCGTTCTGGGTGCTGGCAGAGCACTTTGCACTTCTGCCTGGGGGTTTTGTACACCAGGCAGCAGCAGTGGGACTGGCTCTGCTCCCACTCCCAGCAAAACCACTTGAATCACTTTTTTACTCTAAACTCCCTTGCTAACACTATCCAAGGAATACCAAGGAAACCTACAGTGCTTTTGAAATGCTCATCAAATCCTGGCATCCTGATTCAGACTATTCTCCTTTTCTAGGACCACTGCTGGAAAAAAATTGTAAGTCTGCAAGTTCATTCTGATGACTTGCATAACTGATAGTTAACAGCTGATTCTTTAAAAATATTACTTTTTTCAATAACTTAAAACATCATCTTAATATTTAGGTACTTACTCGGTCACTCCTATGCTGAATTCTGAGTTATGCAGATACTGGCTTTTACTAATGATAGAAGTCAGCTGCTGGTGCTGGTTCCTTTAACTACAGCTGTCAGGAATCTGCATCTTGCCTTCATTTGAATGAGCAGTTCACTTGTTAAGAGCATCCTCTAGACATGGGATTTCTTTCCAAGCCTGTAATTCTCAAACTTTACAAATTTTCCCCAGACTTTTACATTAGATTTCATTCAACAAAACTTGATCAGGGGGAAGATCCTGCTTACTGCTCCCATCAGCCATGACCACTGTCTGCCGCAGAGCCACTGCAGTGTGTCTCAGTGAATGCTGGACATGGAAACACAGCTGTGGCAGTACCTGGAGGGACAGAGCTGCTGCTCTGTGTCCCTTGTTGGTGACATTGCTATGCCTCACAAGCTGCCATGCTCCGGGAGAAAACATCATTGTTCAAGCTAGCAAACCAGTGGGGAGGTCAGCTTAGGTTGAAGGATTTAAGGTGTGTGGAGGGTTTTGTTTTACTAGGACTTGTAATTTAAATAAATTATCCCTTGAATAATTGCAGTGGATTTTTGGGAGCACAGTCTAAATCTTGTAGAACATTTCCACAAAGTAGCACCTCCAGAATGTAGTGGGGTTGGACTTCACAGCTCTCAGCCCCCTCCTGGTGTCTTTGAAGTCCATCCATTTCTCACGTCACTCCCCTTTCCCGTCTGTGGAATCTCACACTCTCATCTGTCACATCCAGCAATTTCTCATGTCATGTGCAATATTTTCTCACATCCTCTTCAGTTAGTTTAACCTCAGGCCAGGGTCTAGTCATCTGCCAGCAACCTTAACACATATTTATACCTCAGCTTCTCTAAAATTAACATGTACTTTCATATCAAAGAAATTTCGAATTACAGTGTCAGGGTAAAAAACTGGACCATTTGGACCAGACACAGGAGAATTCTATCAGACTGCTCTCCTGCCTCTGCTTTGTAAGATTTTTTGTTGCAGGCCACAGAAGTGCCTTGGGGTTCCAAGTCTTTAAAGCACTAATGTGTTTAATGTCCCAGTCCACCTGATAGGTGGGGGTTTAATAATGTTGTGGATGTGTCATCTATAGAGTGAGACAGACTGTAGGCAGAATGGGGAAGAGTCTGGGGCAGGTGTCAAAGGACGAAAAGGGAGAGAATGCCGAGAAAGAGACATTTCGGGAGGCACAGAAAGGAGGCTGGAGGTGCAATAGGAAGAATATATTGGAAAAAGATGGAGTAAGAGCCAAATGAAAATGCAAAGCCTCCAGAAGTACAAGATCCCTTAACAGCATGGTTTTCATTGGCACTGCTTGAAATAACTGCCAGCTGGTACCCAAGTTTCTTGATTTTGCTCCGCTTTGTTCAGGAGATAATTTTTGTTTTACTTGGTATTTAAAAAATGAAGACTGAGGCAATAGCCATAAGTTGTTTCCACTTCACATGAACAGCAGTCACGCCAAAATTAACAACTTCTCTGGAAATTTGCTGCTGCAAAAAGGAGACAGCAGTGCAGGAGATTCCTGAGCAGTTTCATATTCTACTTCAGAAGATGCACAAATTAAACCACAGGGAGGAACAGTTCTCACACTTCTTTGTAGTAGCTCCAGCATAGTCTTTCAGAGGTAGAATACAGAAGTTCAGTTCTCTAGCTTGGAAAATCCTTATATTTTGTATGTTAATCATGTCTCCCAGATTTCAAACATGTCTACAGAGATTTTTGTTTTTTATAGATTCTTGTTTGAAGGTGATTCTTGAGTTTTGCCCTCCTCTGCTTTTAGGCATTTTTTTTAATTCCCGTGTATCTGGGAGCATAAATTAAAAGTGTATAAACTACAATATAATTGCATTTAAAACCCTCTTGAAAATAGAAGTGTTAAATTAGACTGTTCAGTCCTAATTTTCACCTACTTCATTGATGCATGGAACTGTTTTGAAACCATAATTCTCTCTAGATACACCTTTAGAGTCATGGTTCTTAAAAGCAGTTCCTAACGCATAAGAAAATGTATTTTCCTTCTTTGCGTTGCTCTTACTTTGCTTATTGTCCATTTCTGTAGAAAGGATGACTCCAGGGTCCTCTGAAAAAGATGTTCCTCTTGTGCTTTACCTCCTAATTAATTAATGATTAATTCGTTAAATAAGTTAATCTCTTAGTTTACTAAGTCTTTTGCTGGCCTTCCTGTCCATCCCTGTTTGCAGCTTTTACACTGGCATAAGTTTCTTAAGAATCACCCTAACTTGAGGATTCCCACCCAATTACTTGCTTGCTAGAGAGTGTTTGGGGTGTTCAAAGCTTCTGTGAGCTGGGTAATTCTCAGGCACCAAGAATCATATTGTGTGTGGCTTGTTGAGGGTGTGTGGCACATTGCTGCTCCTCCAGTCCAGACTGGAGTGCATCCACACACAACTTCACCCTGCCCTTCTTTGCTTCCTGTCCAACTCACTGCCCTTTAGGCTTCGCAGGGCATTCCTGCCACTCATCTCCACTGACTTTGTTTTAAAACCTTCTTACCAGGATTAGCAAGCTGATGTGCAGGAGCTCTTCCCTCTCCAAAGAGGTGAATTCCATCCTTGACCAGCAGTTTCAAAACCAGACTCAGAGAGTCTCCTCCTTCATCATTCTTCTGCCAGAGGGGCAGTCATTTCCAGCGTTTGCCTCTGTGTCTCCTGGTCCTGCTCCCAGCCAGAGGGACCAGATGTAACATGACCTTGTCTTCCTCAGCTGCTCCTACAGTCCCTTCTCCTCAGATCTGGTCCAGGACACTTTGGTTAGGGCCTGGCTGCAGTGCTGTCGCAGGGCATGCCAGGAGCCATGCAAGGAGCCTGTGCTCACTGTGGTTCCTGCCTGCCTGCTCCATTTGCTGGCTTAAGCTTTACAGAGAGCCCAGTACAGGGCCTGGGCTGAGCTCTGGGACCACCCATCCGTGGAGTTCGGGGAAGTCTCCAAGGGCTATGGGCTCTGTGGGCCCAAACAATCTGAGCTTGTTCTGCACAAGTCTCAGATCCCATTGTGGGCGAGTTTTACATTTGGCTGTCGGTTCACAGGCTCCAGTGCAGCTGTAACTAAAGCTGCTGCCTTACTGTGCCTTACTGTGTTCATACAGGCCAGAAGTAAGTCCTGATCCTCTGGGGCTCTGTAAGCTGAGGCTCATGTCCTGTGAGTGGTGATGACTCCAGGTATCCTGGGCATTATGAGCACCACACAACAGAGGAGACACCATTTCTGGTACTGCCACACAGATGCTATTAAAAAAGAATGTCAAGCAGCATTTCTCTGGGCTTTGTAGCAGTTGATCACATCCATGTAGTGTATCTTCAAGAAGTTCTTTTCTGTACCTTGAAAGATCTCATGTTAGATCCCTTTAAACATAGCTTACTTCTCATTGACTTTCTCTGCAGTGGTAGTCAAAAAGATCCCTAGAAGAGAACATGATTGCTCAGAGACTCCTCGTGGATTTTGAGAGATAATTTCTCATAAACAGCTCTGCTGGAAATCCAACTTCTGTGCTGCTTTTGTCTTCTATTTCAAATTTTGAAATAAGTGTGAAGGAGGAAAGAAACTTTAAAATTTGGATTTGTATCTTCTGTTTTTTATGTCAGTCTGTGAATGTTCTTTTGGTTTTTAATGTGAGCACTTTTTAAGTCCAGACTAGATTCTGGAATAGACAGTTTTAAAAATGAAGCCCTTATTTATGAAGTTCAATAGTTCGTTTTAGTTCTTGAGCAGCCTAAGAAGACTTGGTAGTGTCTTCACTTTCTTAGAAGCAAATTGACAGTGCAATGAACTCTACAGATCATATTTGAGTAAATTTGTGTTTATAACCTTTTTGCTATCCACAAAATTTTTTAACAAGAATCCATAGTTTGCCGAGATGGTGCAGTTGAGCTGTCCACCTGCAGCACAGGGGATCCAGTCCCTCTCTTCATCCGCAGTGTTCCTGTAGGACACAGGCCCTGTCCCGTGGCACCACATTTCCTGCTGCAGCCCACCAGACCACAGCAATCCCCAGCTGAAGAGCAGTTGGCAATGAGCTGTTGCCACCAGCGCAGCTCAGACACAGGGACACGAGCCCCCCTCCTTCCCTCGGGCAGGGGCTCAGAGCTGGTGTTCCTGTGGCAGCAGCCTGCTCCCCGCTGGAGGATCTCTCATGCCTTTTGCATCCTTCAGCCTGTGCTGTCCTGTTGTGAGAGATGGGATGTGAAACATTTGGGGATAACAGATGCAGAGTGTGTGCCCTGTGTCCCTGCCCTGGGAGCTAGCTGAGCTGCTGAGCCCATGCCCAGTCATTTTGAGGCCCTGTGCACTGACTGTAATTGTCAGTCAGGAGGTACCTGTGGGCTCCTTCCTGAAGGCAAACAGCCACAGTGCCTGTGCCAACCACCTGGAGATGACATCTTTATTTTGGATTTACTTGCTACATTCTTTATCGTTCTGTGGAGTCACTTGAAAGGGAAGCTAACAGACATACGCGTGATGGCACATTAATTCTTTCTATATGCAAATAGGAAGAAATTTAACATTGTAGGCGACTGCACGTGGGTTTTGGTTTTCAGCTAAATTGCAAATTGGCTTTGGTCATTTGCATAAAATTTTAAATGTACATTAAACAAATTACAGTATTATGTTTTTTTAATATTCATGTGCATTTGGTTAAAGTATTCTGACAGCTAATCTTGTTTTTTTTTATTTAGCAAGGTGAAGTGAGGTTGAAGTGTTTGAAAGCTCTTCAGAGTCTGTATACCAACAGAGAGTTGTTTCCCAAACTGGAGCTGTTCACTAATAGATTCAAGGTAAGAGGAAATAGAGTTTTTGGAAGGAAGACAGAAAGTAAAAGTGTCATCATCCTGTTATGGTCTTTGAGTCACATCTATTAAGAATAAACTCATTAGTTTGTGACAAGGCTTGTAACTGCACTACTAAAACTGTGTAACTGGATGCTGAAATTAAGCCCAATCCATTTCACAGGGTTTATCTTGGAAGATTTGTCAGACTTAACCAGGATGATTGTTGGTCTGTATGTATTATTTATACCTTATATATTGTCCTTATTCAATCTGCCTGTACTTATTTAATTTTAGATTTATTGAATTTAAAGGATGTATACTTAGATAATCTGAAATACAGCAGAAAGTAGCAGCAGTAATGAAAGATCGTTTGTTGCACAGCTTTTTTAGCTCAGTATGTGCTTGTGTTTGGAGGGAGAGTCACTTGGATGTGCATCACAGTCCTCTACACAATGAACTGGCCTTGCTGCAGCACAGGAGTTCACACTGTGCTTCCAAACCCCTTGAGCCGGATTGGCCCTACAGGAGAGAAGTGCTGGCGGGATATTTCATGGGGTTTTTATCAGCACAAACTTCCTGCATAGTATTTGGATAAGAATGTGGCTCTTAATTCACTTTGTGGTCTGACTGCTTTATTGTACAAGTGAATTGTGTGGAGAGATGGGTGTGGAAAAAACACTGTCCTGCTCTTGTCTGGATGCCTGGTGAGGAGAGTGTGCAGGCACTGCCACCGTATCAGCTGCTACCTCTCCCCATGACTTTTGTGTTCTGCAGAACACACTACTATGGGAAAGGCTACCCCCAAGGAAAATCTCATTTATCTCATTTAAATCTTTATTGGAATGCTGATGAAAAAATCTGTTTAGAAAAGAAACAGAGCTGACTGGTTTATTTTAACTTGAATCATTATTATAATGCTGATAAAAATTCTGTTTAGAAAAGTGGAGATGTAAATATTTATAAATACTGTGCACAAGACTTAAGCTTCTCCCTGTAGCTTTTATGCTGCTTCACTGGTTTTGTCTGCCATTTCACAATTAACTCCTCCAGTTTGATCTAGAAAGAAAGAAAAAAAAAAGGAAATTTGTCCTATTTTCCCTGTATGTAAACAATTTATAAAAACATGATGATCAGCCTTTTACCACATTCACTTGTGATGCAGAAAAAAAGATGCTTAACCTGCAGTAAAGCCTAGATATTAAGGAAGGCTTTTTTCCAAAATGATAATTATATAATAGAGTAGACTCTTTATTGATAGTCTCCTTCATTTAAGGTAACAGTCTTAAAGGGGAGATTAAATTAATATCTGTCAGAAATTAACTAAGTACAGTTGACTAAAGCAGGAGATGAAACTGGATCATTTTGTGAGACCACTTAAGAGCTTGCATTCCTCTAATTTTATAAAGCCTTTTTCTGGGACTGTTACAGTAAAGACAAAATTTCCTCTCATAGGAGAGAACCTGGCAAACAGGTTCAGACCTCAGACTTCTCTAAAGCCTCCATAAGTCGGGTTTGCTTTATCCTCACAGGACAACCAGAAAAATGGGCCCTCCAACTCTGCTGCTTTTTCTAGTCCCTCTGTGCAGATGTAGATTTGTTTATATTTGCTGCTTCTTAAATTCCATTTATTTTTAAATAGGCCAGTAATGCTCTCGTGGGCTTTTACCTGCCCTTTAGTAGAAAATGTGCTGGATGCTTCTTTGTCAGGATCCCATAATTTGTAAGGGAAAAGACTGCTTTGAGGCTGAACCTCTCCCATGCACCTGCAAAACTTTCAGGACAATTGGAAACACTTTGGACAGTAGTTACTCTGTAATGTACTCCAGAAAACTAGAGGGGCATGAAACCTCTAAATACATCCTGCTTTTCACAGCACAGATAATTCTCTTAAGGGAAGCTGTGCATTGCTGCATGGCTTGGGATGGCACAGGGATTTTTAATTTCTGTCAAAGAGGTTCAGAGGGAAGGGAGGCTTGTTAGGAATTCATCTTTCTTCTGTCCCATAAAAGCTGTTTTTTAACATAAAAGCTGGTTTTACTATCATTATGAAATAAATAACAGGAAAAGGTATGCTCAAAGTCTTTATAAGCCTAGAGAACAGATTTGTTTAACATAACGATTAATCACTTTCAGTTTCTGCCCCATCAAGAGAACAAAAAGCTGGCATGGCCCAAATGCCTGCACTTGGATTTACAGCTGTGCTGTCAGGGATGTGGCCTTTGGCACCAGGATGGAGCAAAGTTCCAAATTAATGCTTTTTGAATCTCTGATACGTTAGCTAAATGTCTTGCAGCCACAGACTCTACTACCACCTCTTTGAAGAATAATTGACCTAACTGCCATTTTCAGTTCCATGGCTGCTTATTTATATTTCTTCATCAGAATTTAATCGACCTGCACAGTTCAGCTGGTGTTCAGTTCAATCCATTCAAACTGAGAGAAATTTCTCTAGAGGTCTTCTAGCTGTTTAAAGAATAAATTAATTTGATCTAAAGTGCCTTGTGCTGGGGTGTTAATATTTCACCACCGTCCAGAGAGCTGTGACAAGGATGTGATCCTGTCCCTATTTCAAAGAAAAATGCCTCTTTCCAGCATTTGTATTTCTGAGAGTAAGTGATATGCTGGAAAATAAGCTTAGTCCGTCAAACAAAAATTTTTCCATCAAAGAAAAGCCTTTTGTTTTCCATCAAGAAGTCCTGTCTGATACAGACATTAACTGACCCCATATGGAAAAACTGTGAATTAACTCCTCTGCAGCCAGTGCCAGAGTCCCTCATCCTTCACCCTGTGCTGTCTCCACAGCCTGGGAGCAGAAGGGGAGATTGGCTCTTCAGTCTGCCTTGTTCACAGCCTAATATAGAATAGAAAGCTGATCTTCAGGGACGCTGAGAATTACTATTTCAGCTCAAAAATACAGGCCTGTGTCCCGTTCTGCCGCTGTACAACAGTACAGGGATGTCTGTAAAGGCAGTTTGAGCAGATGGGGGTTGGAACTTCCTCAGCCACAGAAGTTACACCTTCAGAGGCATTGATGTGTGGGTCCTGCTGAGAAGGCTCTTGGGGCCTGGCTGGCAGGTGCCACCACACAGAGGTGCTGGCCCCAGGGCAGGAAATGACACATCCTTGCTGTTTATTTGAAGCCTGATATTTTTGGGGGAAAATTGAGAGAACGGTCTTTCAGGATAAGGAGACCTTCTCGCATCAGCTGGTTTCAAAGTCCCAAAGGACTCCAGCTTCAGAGAGTACCTCCTGCTCTGCGGACAGGAGAGGATCCCCTCCCTTCCAGGCTTTTTTCAGAGATGCAGAAGGAGTTTTACACCCGTGTGCTCACTCGTGTACAGCCAGTTCCCTCCCTGAGGTATTCTGGGGTGTAAGATAAACTCTGAGGGAATACATGAAATTCCACCGAGACAGTTAAGAGCAGTATCTCTGTTCTTTCTCTTGGTGCTGTTATTGCTGTTCCTTGGCTAGGACCTTAGGAAAAGTTGACAGCAGTTGTTTTGTCTTGTTCGTAACAGAGTGTCCTGTGTGGAAAGTTGTTTCTTTGGATCTCTTCATGAACTTCTCACAGTATTTAAAACTGTTTATATCTACATGAAATGTATCAAATTCCCCAGGAACTTAATAGTGATTGATAGTGGCTCCTTCAGTCACAGTGACAAAAAGTGTCTCTGCAGACCTGGTTTTGTTGGGAAGTAACCTGAGACAGCCACGATGCATTTTTTAAATACTGATCTGAAATTTCTGTATTGAAATAAACATCAGTTGCTTGATGTTCCCCTTCAGCCCTTAAATGCATGGAATAGTAGAGAAGAAAGGTGAAAACCTTTATTTTGCCCTGGTTTGTTCTGATGAGTTTCACTGCTATTGCCTTATACTTACTTCCCTTGTTTCTCTTCCAGTCCCTGATTTCTACTTTTTCGTATCCCAAAATGTCATAGAGTACCTAGTCCTTCCTGAAGCAGATTAAGCCACCGAAATAAAGTTTTATTTTCAGATGACCTGATTTCTCTCCAGTAATTTGCTCAGTCAAGCAAAGAGCACTGAGACATACTGCAATTTTATGGCTGGATGGAAATTCTCCCCAGATAGGAAGGACAACATACACCAATTGAAGTTATTTTTGCCAGTAAGCAAATTGAACCTAAGGAGAGAGAAACCCCTAAAAAACTTCTCATAGCTACAGGGTCCTTAGAAGTTAGAAAATCATTAAATTTGACAGGTGAATGATATGCTTGTCTCCACTAGAAAAGAGTATGGGAAAACACAAGATCAAACCATGGAATTCCCCACTTTCCTGGGGAAGCTTGGCAGTGTAATTCTTGAGATTTGCTTCAAACCTTGTGACGTAGACAGGAAAAAGGTCATAATTTTACAGGCAACCTGCAGGTCCATGAATTCAGGTGTGATTTTTTCTTTACAGTATTTCCATATATGCAGTGTTCCTTCCTCTGAAATTATTTCGGGGGAATGAAGTGGGGCAGTTTTTCTGCTGTTGTCCAACCCAAGTACGTGACTTTTCAGGCAAGACCTGTTAAATTAATCCAAGCCAGAACAGTGCCGTAACTCAAGTCTCCTCCCAGCCTTTCTGGCAAACACACAAGGATAAGGACTGCTGAAGCACTTGTTCCTGTTGTTCCACTGTGCATATAGCACACAGCTAAGGGGTACATTAAAAGGTTGGGTAGTATTGAGGGGCTCTCATTGTCAGCGTGCAGTCGAAACATCTTTCTCCCCAAAAGTATTTGTTGTGTGATCTCTAGAACTTTCCAGCTGCTGGCTGTGCTGTGTTTGTAGCCTGTGCCTGACCTCGAGTTGCCTTGCAGGACCGCATTGTGTCCATGACCCTAGACAAGGAGTACGATGTCGCTGTGGAAGCCATTCGATTGGTCACGCTCATCCTCCAGTGAGTGCTGCTCCAAACCCCCGTGTTCCCTTGGAAAATGGCCTAAACCAGTAACATTTGAGTGACTTGAATGCTTTGTTTGTCTGTTGAAGTGAATGTGTTCATTTACACTTAGTATGAAGTTGAACTGAACATATGATATGGACATGAAGCTAAAGTAAGAGAGTTCATGTCATGGGAATACAGGAGGCAAAGTGTAAAACTGTGTGGATGTTTTGGTGCCATTAGTGCATCCACTGTGTGAAATGCAAATCGCATCTCTACCTTTGGCCGAGGGCAGAACAACTGTCCTCCCAAACTAAGTGCCTGTGGGTTATGCTTGCTAGATTCTAACTCCAGCAGTAACACAGAGCCAGTGTAGGGAGAGGTGACTGATTTCCTGACACAGCTGAAAAGAGTCACGTGGCAGGACTCCTGCTTCCAGGCTTTTCCATGTGGGGATGCAATGGCTCCCCTGAGGTGAGAATCACCTCAGACATCCTCCCACTGCTGATGTAGAACCAACCTGTCCCCAGCAGCCTCCTGAGTGTGCACCTTGCAGGGGCACTGCTAGGCTTTCATAATACGTTTATTAAAAGCTGTGAAACCACTACAGCTGTATTAAAGAATGTCTGGTTTACAAGCAGATGCAAAGAATTTTTACTTTGTGTTTTATATCCAGTGGCTCCACTTTGAAGAATGTTTTTAGACATGCAGAATTTGAACGAAACATTGCATTAGCCTTTCCTTAGTAAAGAAGTCTAGACTTCAGCTTTTTTTTATCAGTCACTGTGTTTTAAAGAGATGAGCCTTGTAATGTTAGCAAGAAATGAAATCTTGCATCTGCTGTTATACTTTTAAAGTAAATATAACAAATATGATCTGAAATGACGTGTAGAGCCCATCTCTTCCCTGCATTATTAGCAGGTTTTGGGAGCAAAATAAGTTTTAAGGTCAAAAATTACCCAGTGCACTTTTTCTTTTGTCTGTTCCTGCTTTCTTTTTGATTGCCTATTGAAAGCACAGGCAATGCTAAATGCGTTTAGCACCAGAAGAGTCTGGGTCACCTTGAAGAGCACAGGGCAATATTCTGGCAGGTAGAAACTCCAAAAAGTTGTCTGGAGCAATCCTGAGGAGGAATGACCAGTTAAAATTATGTCTAGTATGAAGCCAAATGATTTAGAGTCGTGATACATTAATGGTTCTGATGGATGCCAACTAAACAAGAATGGAGGTAATATCTTGATTGTGACAGTGCTGGTATTTTTATAGCATTTTTGCTCACATTCTGGGACAGGCTGCCCAGGGAAGTGTTCAAAAGTGGGTGTAGCACTTGGAGACATGGATTAGTGGTTGTGAACACAGAGGGCCCAGGTTAATGGTTGGACTCAATGAGCATTGAGGTCTTTCCCCACCTAGAAGATACTGTGATCCCAGGATTTTAGTTTATGATGTTTGATGAGTGTTTGGCGTCTTGCAATAAATGCATTGAAGTTTGTGTGATGGTCTAAGGAATAAGCAGGGGAGGGTTTGCATGCAGTGATTCTGATCTTTTCATAATATTACTTTATCTCTATATTGATACAACTGGGAGAAGAAATCAGAGAAAGTTCCAGTCTTACAGGCCCTTTAAATACCTCTGTATTTTGAACCCAAGATCCTTGAAGTCCTTCTTCAGCCATGTAGGATTCTGTGGGAAGTGAATGAACCTTGTAGCTGTCCCAAGTGAGCTGTGGGAGGTGTGGGGATGGAGACGAAAGCTCTGCTGTAGTTCCGGTGTTAACTGTGACTCTTGCAGTGGGAGCGAGGAGGCTCTGTCCAATGAAGACTGTGAGAATGTTTATCACCTGGTGTACTCAGCACACCGGCCTGTGGCGGTAGCAGCTGGGGAATTCCTCCACAAAAAGTAAGTCATCAGTTGCCCTGGAATAACACCAGATTTATGAACACTTCCTAGAGAGGTAACATCAAAAAGCAAAGACGCAGTGGAGTGAAATATCCCAATTTAGCAAATCAGGTATTTCATTTAAACCAGAGACTTTATTCTCTTGTTTAAACAAGATCTGAGGATTTGAAGAAATTGAATATACATTTTTCTTGCAACTTCTTGAGGGTTAAATATACAAAGGCTGCACAAACTTCTAAAGTTGGTTTAAGTCCTGCAGCACTTGCTGGATTCCTGATGTGATAAGATACATATATTGGGCCTGTAATCTGTGGTGATCTACCTGATAGATCAACAATCATAATTTCTAGCAAGTTTTAAGCCGTTTTATTTATCTGTTGTGAACTTGGGAAGCTTTTATGTAACAATAATTACAAAATTTGTTTCCAAACTCACTGTCTTCCCCTGAAAATACACTGCATTATGGTTACATCTCTCATGTCCTCACTGTGCCAAAGGACATGAGCCAGCTTTTCCACGAAAAGAATTTCCACCACCTCAGTAGCTGTGACCAGTGCATTGCCACATCATAGGAGTTAACCTCTTCTTTTTATTGTTTGCAGTTAAAAATCTTTCAGCGGGAATTTGATTTTTTTTCCACATGGGTTGTGACATTAGAGTTTTTTATTACATGTATAGAGGATTTATATTAGAACCCAGGTTATCTAATTTTTAATGCCAAGATACAGGAAAAAAATACACAAAATCATCCTTTTTCTTTGCCGATGCGCTAATTTTCTATAATTTATTAGGCATTTACATCTCCACATTGTAATTGTAAGCTTTCATTGGTGGATTTTTGGAATTCCAGCTTTGTGATCGAGCACTATCCGTTTCAATGAATTTATCTGCAGACCTCCATTACCAACAAGCTATTGTACTAGTTATTGGAAAGGGTTAGGTTCTCATTAAAAATATACACTAAAATTCCTTGATTAATCAACATGTGACAAAATATTTTTAAAACGCCTCAAAGGTAAATAAGGACATACCTGCACCTCTGTGCACTTAGGGTAAAGACAAAACTTCATTCTTACTTCTTTTACAAGGTGCTAAGCTGTGTTTTGTAAATGTGTCTCAAGGCTAACAGCATGGAGACAAGATTGTCCCATTCTTAACTAATTTTTTCTTGGTTTCTGCAAAGAAAATCTCCACTTAAATAAGTTCGAATCTATTTCAGGCATTTGAGGTGTGTTTTATCTCACCTAATTTAATACATTTCACTATCACTTTCTCTGCTTAGCAAAGGAAAGCGTATAGTACAGAGGATATAAAGCATCACCAAATACAGAGGATCACTGGCTCAGCCTTGAGGTGCGGCTTGTAAGGTGTCTCAGCACCTGCAGAGGTACTCTTTGCTTATCTGTTAAGATAAGCAGGAGGGATGATGTAATGCTTTTAATTAAAATACAACATTTATGTGTCACCTGTCCTTCTCTTCAGTGAATTACAGCAGTGAAATCAAAATTCTGTGTTTCATGTGTTAATCTGCTTTGTGATTTCACTGTAAAAGCCAGGAACAGCTTTCAAACTTCTCAAAGTAAAACAGTCATTGCTATAGCAGTAACACTGGCACATCTGAGGTCTCTTGGAAAATTTGAGCTTTGGGATGGGCCATGCATCGGGGAACTCAGTGCAGAGTGTGTCACTTACCTGTAAAACCCCGAATAATGAGTAGGAGTTGGTTTTATCCTTGATGCTGCTCCTGCTACCTGAGGTTGGCTGTTTGATGGATGTCAGGGTTGTCTGTACCATGTCCCGGCCACAGTGATAGAGCCTTAGCTCTTAGCAAAGTGGTGCACCAGGTGCTGCCTCCACTATCAGACTGGCTAAGTTATAAATGCAAAACTGTACTAATGATGCAAATACTTTAAACTGTGCAAAGCCTTCAATATAAGTAGGTTTTGGAGAACTTTTTCCTGTGTGAAATTCTTCCAGCCTTGTGCACTCAAAGACTGAAGATAAATTCATCTCTTCAGACAGGCAGGGGTTGTGCCCTCTTTCCCTTGAAAGAAATAGCTTGAGATACTTGCACTGTTCTGTGGACAAACTTACTGTATCAAGAATGAATGCTCATCATATTCTTGCAAAAATGAGAATTGTTGTGATAACCATGAGCTCCTTCTGCTTATTTTCAGGCTGTTCAGCAGACATGATCCCCAAGCTGAAGAGGCTCTAGCAAAGAGGAGGGGGCGAAATAGCCCAAATGGAAACCTTATTAGAATGTTGGTTCTTTTCTTTCTTGAAAGTGAGGTAAAAAAGTCATTTTAACCTTTAAATGTTTAATAAAACCTGGAACTTAAGTCGTGATTTATCAACGTGCAGTAATAAATGGTCTTTCTTTTCTATTTTTTTTTATATTTTCACAAATACTGTAAGCCCTTTTCCCTGCCCCTCCATTTCCTTGTCCATTAAGGAAATTGATTTGAAAATCTTCCTGATTTTATTTAACTCGTGCATGTCCCCACTGTACTCACACTGCATTGCTGGTGCTGTGGTGGCTGCCAGAGTGCATTGCTGCACACCAATGTAAATGGTTCTTTGCTTACATAACCATGCAAGGAGAGTACCTCAGGAGTTATTCTTTGTGGAGTAAAATAATACGAATCAGGATGGAACAAAAATTGCACAGTATCTCCAATTCCGATTAGAATCGTAGATGAGCTCAGAGTGGGAAGGACCTGAGGGCTCTTAGCTCAGAGCAGTCAGCTGTGAGATGCAATGAGGTCTTTCAGGGCTTTATGCAAATGCATCTTGGAAACACTGGAGAATGAGGAAAACAAGCATACATGTGGTGACATGAAGTGTTTGATGAACACATCCAGGGTGGGATTGTGCCCATGATTTATAGAGACAGCATCTATGGGAATTTGTATGGTAAATATAGTAAAGTAATATAGATGGGGAATGGCAGTGGTGGGAGGAAAATTTGAGAAGATACTGTCAGGTACAGGATGGTCTTAAGATAGAGGGGGAAGGTTCGAAATTATACATTTGATTTAAGTAGACTGAAAGAAAGGAGTGACGGAAATGTTTCTCTAGAGAAGGGAGGGTAGTATATTTTTGGGTAAAAAGCAAAAGGAAGGATATTACAATTGGTTTTCTTAATTGTTATGAAGCCTTGAACAAGAGACTTGACTGTGAGAATGAAAAGAGACACTCAGAGTTGCTGAGAAGGAAGGACAAAATTTTGGTACAGTGTTCATGTTTTTTAGAAACACCTCATAAACCTACAGATTAATCTGGATGAAATTTCTACGTGTGTGAGCCTTCCATCTGCCACCCAAATAGATTTTTAGTTCCAGCTTCTTTAAAACTTACTGTAAAGTTCATTGTGTTTTACAGTGCAGACACCTGAGGTCTTAGTGAGTTTGGAGTTACTGTTGGAATTACTGAGCACTGACCTTGTCTGTCCTTCTGAGGAGAAAAGAAACTCTGCTCCACTCCCAAAGCCAAGACCAGCAAAGTGCCTCCCATGCTGCTCCCTGAGGGTCACTTCTCTCTCAGGGGCCACTTTTTGCTATTGTTGTTTTGGGGAGAGTTGTGAGGAACCAAATAGAATATCCTGGCTCCAGTTTTAGTAAAGAGTTAGAGAATTGGGAGTTTGCCTGTGGGTGGGACAGATTAACTCTGCAGCCTGAGGGTGCATTCAAGGTAGTGAATCTTGCCCAGCAGCAGTAACTGGGACATTTTCCCCAAAGCTGTCAGAAACAGAGGAGGGGAATGTACTAACACCTCCTTCTCTGCACTTGAAGATGTTTTCCAGCTAAGGAATCAGTCTCTGGCAAGCACAGACTCCATGTTGTGCTTCTTACTTGTTGGTGGTAGTTAAAGATAAGTTTAGAAAACAGCAGAAGCTTATGGCTTCTTTTTCTCACTTTACAACAGTTGTTTTAATTCACATAAAAACATTTTTTGCTGTTGAAGTTAGTGTTAAATCTATAGCCCCTGAAATCACCAGGGTTTTTGCTCCTTTTTTCTGAGCACATAGCAGTTTGTTCAAAACAAATACATTACAACTCTCATGCCTCACCATCTCTTCTTCTTGTAATGCAGTGAGAAAGTGAGGGAAGGTAAATTTACAGCTTCTGGGTCAAAACTCGGGGAAAGATTTTTCAGAAACAAGCAGCTTTGTGCAAAAGAAGCTCAGTTTGGATTTATTTCATCTCTGTTAAAACATAACCCCATTGCACTGGTGTCATTCAGTTGGGAGAAAACCTTCCTGAATTAGTTTTAAACTGAACGTTCTTTCCAACTAACATAAGATAGATGCCCAGGACACTCTCTATGGCCACATGATTGTGAAAGTTGAAGAACTGGTGCTTATATCAAGAGCTGTACTGATGATTGCTTTGGATTTTCTAGTTGCATGAACATGCAGCCTATTTGGTGGACAGCTTGTGGGAGAGCTCTCAAGAACTGCTGAAAGACTGGGAATGTATGACAGAATTGCTCTTGGAGGAGCCAGTCCAAGGAGAAGAAGGTATTGTCTTAACCCTGGGCTTCCTTGATATTGCACAGTATTGTTAGTTATTCCTTAAATACTTCTGCCCCCATAGTGAAACATCTTTTTATGTTGTGGTTTGTTTGGAAGACATATTTGAAGATTTTGAGTTAATCTATTTTTAATGTACTTTCCTTCAGAAGCAGCAGTTTGTACTCTATTTTTCTTTTTATTTGTACTCTGGAGGGGTTTTTTTTGTCAAGACTGCTGTACTCTGGTTGCCTAATACTAAAGGCTAAGTCTTGATTTTTGTCTGAATGTTTAAATAACTATTTTGATAAATAAGATGGCTAATACAGTTTTGAATAAACAAGCACTTCAGGTGATGCTAGTTAAATGGGGGCTTTTCCAGGCAGTGTGAACACAATGAATTGTCAAGAGAAAAACAGAGGGAATTTTTGCACCATTAGTTTCAGATTTCCTTTTGCTAATAATAGACCTGGGTGCACAAAATAGCCAGGGAGGCTGGGGGCAAAGTGTCCCTAAGGTTAATGAGTGTCATTCAAGGCCCTTTATGATTCCTCAGGATCCTCCTGCTTCAGGGACTTTCACAGGGCTTAGGTGTTTGAAAACTAAGTGTTCCTGGCAAGGTGTGCTCCTCATGTCCCTGCTTCAAAAGCTGACCTTTTGGTACGCACCTGCTGCAGTGGGGGTATTTATAGGGTGATTTCCTTAGGAAATTAGGCACTTCGCTTCCTTGTTTCTGCTTTGCCTAGTGGGCTTTGATCTTCCAAATGTGAGCAGAAGCGCTTGCCAAAGAGCAGAGAATTTATGAGGAGGTGACAGTGAATTGTCTGTCACTGTTTGTCTTCTATCACTCTCCCTTATTTTGTAGATCTTCCCTATGTTCCCTTTCGTTGGTCCTTTTCTCCAGCCTACATTTCTCTGGGCTTCTTTCACTTCTGCCACGTCCATTTTGAGATGATACAAATGGCAAATGAAAGAGGAGGCAGGAAAGCCTGGATAAATGTGACCGAGTGCCTTGCGTGTGGTGTTCAGTGCTGCTGCGTGCTCCCCTGTTGCTGTGTGCTCCCCTGGTGTGTGCCCGTGGTGCTGCCGTGCCCCCAGTGATGCCCTGTTCTCCCCGCAGCGATGTCGGACCGCCAGGAGAGCGCCCTGATCGAGCTCATGGTGTGCACCATCAGACAGGCAGCCGAGGCACATCCCCCCGTGGGCAGGGGCACTGGCAAGAGGGTGAGTGGGGCTGCAGCTGCCCGGGTGTCGCCAAAATGGAAGATATTTGTAATACCACATTTGGACACTCCTGCGGTAGAGTTTTTTAATTGGTGTTTGCTGTTTCATCTGATCACTGCTAAGGAAAATATTAGAAATTCTGCTTCTGGACGTGTTTGGTTTTCTCTTTGTTTGATTTTGGGGGTTGCATTGTCAAGTTAAGCAATATAAATTTACAGCTTAAAATATATTTTTGTATGTTCTTTTTATCATAGCCCTGCCTTATATTTGTAATGTACCCACATCATCAGCCCCTAATGTTAAAACTAGATTAGAGTGGAAAGTCTAGGAGCAGAGCAGACTACCTCTGACTGCCTTCCATAAAAACAAATGGGCTGCTAATATGGACATAAAATTTGCAGAAGAGCCAACAGGCTCTTCATCATGAGGGTGTTTAAGCACTGGAACTGGTACTGGGAGTTGGTGCCCTTTCTATGCTGGGTAATTTTTGAGACCTGACTGGACAAAGCCCTGATCTTCCCAGTGTGACCCCTGAGCCGGCTCTGC
The DNA here is from genome assembly GCA_013397315.1 of Donacobius atricapilla. NCBI lineage: Eukaryota > Metazoa > Chordata > Aves > Passeriformes > Mimidae > Donacobius > Donacobius atricapilla. Next base: position 160,434 of record WBMY01010471.1, on the reverse strand, counting down.
TTTGAGCAGGAGGGGTGAGACTGGGACCAGCCTGAATGTGTCTGTGGTTTTAGGCATCCATCCTCATAGGTCTCTTCCACTGAGTGCCCTAAAAATTTCAGAACTTCACATTCTGTCCAAATTGCCACTTTAGTTTATTTTACATTGACTCAGCACCAGTGGAAGGCCATTCCTAAGGCTGGACATGCAGTTCTAAACACTTCATTATCAGACACAGGGTCAGGGTAATATCAGGCTTTCAGCTGTATCCTCTGTAAATACAGCATCCATGTTCCAAAGCAGTCTCAGCTTCTTAAACATATTCCCCTGATTTTTGGTAGTTCCCCCTCTTATTTAGGATAGACAAAAATGGAATAAACCCACATGAATGGTTTTTTTGCATCCATTCTACATAATCATAACTAGTTTGTTAAAGCCACAGATTTAATAAAGATGAAATCTGGAGAGTCTTGGCATTCTCTATTGCTAAAATAATGCAGTTGCTTCTTAATTTTTTATGTGCCAAAGCGGATTAGTCTCTTGTCCTGAAACAGCATCCCAGGAAAAGCTTCAAGAAACCATCAACTTAAACGTGCTTTATGTACCTTAATTTATAAAGCATGTTCTTAGGAATTCCAAATTTATTAGAACATTTCAGGGTTAAGGAGGGAATCCATGAAAGCACTTACTGAAATTTACACAAACATGTCTTATCTTCTGTTACGAAAACTGTATTGTAAGCACAGCTTCTTTTGTCTCAAGCTGCAAACCTTTCTAGCAGTCAGAGTGACCTTTAAATAATAATAATAAAAAAATAATAATTTTGGTGGTTTTGTTTGGAGCACCAGATAATGTCAGTATTAACTTTCCAGGTGTTTTCTCTTTCTCAAGAGATCTACAGCCCAATTCACTGAAGTTCAGCAAATTGCTTAGTGTCAAGTTTTCAGTAGCTGTATTTGGAGCTAAAAAATCAGATCAGTAAAACAAATTCCACCTTCTGAAGGATGATCAAAAGAGCCTGGAAGTCATGCTGGGGACCCAGATCAATTCCCAGTGCCAGCCGTGTTTGGTCCCAGAACACGACTGGGCTGTCAGGATTGGGATTCGGACACGGGTTAGCACTGCTCTGAGCTTGGCTGGGGCTGCCCTGCTGGGTGTGCAGGGCCGGAGGCTGCTCTGGGGCCATCCCTGCGCCATGCACTGTGCAGGTGGTGTCTTGTCCTGGTCACTGATCCATTCCCCCACCTGCAGGGCTGTTCTGGGTTCCTGCTGGCACAGTGCCTGGCATCCAAGCACGTGCCTTGTGTCCAGCTGCTCCTCCTCCCGTGCAGAGCCATGGAGGGGTGACATTTAGCTTTTGCTTCTTTTCAGTTAGACCATGAGCTGTGGGATGGTAACTGCAGGGATCTCTGCCTTGTCACTGGAGATTCATCCTGTCTCATGATCCCACCAACTTCTTCTCTGAGCTGAAATGGGAACAGATTTCTAATAAGCACTCACCTTCTTGTGAAATAGTTTCTCCTCTGACTGTAGCTTGTAACCATTACTGTGCCGTCTGGCTGATTGGCTATACATGAATCATTAGCTAACTTGAGTGTTTTATTATCACTGTTTGTTTTCAAAAGTATTCTTGTCTTTCCTGAAGCCAGGAAGCCAGATCTAAGCTTTGATGGAGCATGCTGGTTTGATTATTACCTCTCCGGTCACTGTTTCAAGGGGGTTTTGTTCTGACAGCATTAGTGCTTCAGTACGTCGCTGTGAACTTGGATGTGCATTCTCACTGAGAATTCCATTCCAGTTTAGAGAGGAGGCCATGAATCTGCTAATGAAAATCATTGTTACAGTGTAGTTTGGTTTTGGTTTTCTTAATTATACTTGAGTTTGCCCTGAGGTTTTACATTAACGCTTGGTTTAATGTGTGAAAGCCAGAGTTCAGTACAACTGGAAGCAATAGCAGCACTTCCACTGACTTCAGTTATATTTGAATTTCGATCCTAAAAAGATGCTGATGTGTGAAGACAATGCCATGCTGGGTGATATGGTATTTTCCTTTTCAATCACAGCTTCTTAGGACACACAGTCCTCCCCCTTAACAAAACTTCAGCCCAAATGTGTTTTGAGTTTTTTATTCCCTCCTCTTCTTATTTATTAAAAATACATTTGCATGGTTTTCTTTGTAATACAATGTTTAGAAAAGTTAATGAATACTATATGCATAAAATGTATTTACTGTAATTCTGTTTGATCATTTCCAGGTCTTGACAGCAAAAGAAAGAAAAACTCAGATAGATGACAGAAATAAACTGACTGAGCATTTCATTATTGCACTGCCCATGCTGCTATCAAAGGTACAGTTTTCAACAAAATAAATCTTTTACTGGGATTTACAGCTGTCTTTAAACTTTCTCATTTTGTAGTGCAGGAGTTTACTTTTCCCTGTTGTTTGCTTTGTTGCCATGATGCTCCAGTATTCCGCTGATGCCGAGAAGGTTGCAAACCTCCTGCAAATCCCTCAGTACTTTGACCTGGAAATCTACAGCACGGGCAGGATGGAAAAGGTATCGTGCCTTGGGCAGGAAGTGTGGTTGCTCTCAGGTGTGACCACTGTTCAGCCCCTCCGTGCTGTGCCTTTGGCACACGAGCAATGCAGCCTTGGTTGGCAGTTCTGGCAGTGGCTTTGCTCAGTGTCATTGTCCCATTGAGGGGAAAGCTGAAGCTCTCTTCTGCTCTGCAGCATCTGGATGCCTTACTGAAGCAGATTAAGTTTGTTGTGGAAAAGCATGTGGAATCAGATGTTCTGGAAGCCTGCAGCAAAACCTACAGCATCCTCTGCAGTGAGGAATACACCATCCAGAACAGAGTTGACATAGCTCACAGCCAGCTTATTGACGAATTTGTGGATCGATTTAACCATTCTGTCGAGGATCTACTGCAGGAGGTTTGTTTTCTTAAAATTGTTGAAGTTAACTGCCTAAAATATGCTAGGACAGGCTACAGAAAAACATTCTTAGCAAGCCATGAAATTATCCATCTGAAGTACAGCAGCAGCTATTTCATATTTGGAGCTACTTCTCCCTGTAGAAAGTCCCTTACAGTAGCCATTAAGCCTTCAAATCATTGATAGTGTAAAACAAGACTATGGGACAATCCTGCTTCTGAAAATTTAGTTGAGTATTGAAACAGTCCACATAAGGAATTAAGTGGATGAATGGGTGAAAGATGATGAAAAATGCAGAGGACGTTGTATTTACGTTAATGTTTGTAGTGATTCCAATAGTCCCAAATGCATATGCAGGCAGCAAAATCAAGATAGGATTATGTTTTCCATATGGAAGGAATGGAAATGGAAGAAATGGAAGAGAGGATTTAAGAAAATATGTATAATGGCATATTAAAAGAGCCCTGGAAAGAGTAAAAGATACAGGCCTGAAACCTGGAAATACCTGGGATTTAGTTGTAGGAATTTATTCTTCAAAATGCGTAAGACAGAATACATTAAATAAGAAGAGAAACAGTACTCATTTTTACCTCCTTTGCAGCAATTTAACTTCGTGTAACACTGCTTAATTTGTTGTAATTTTCATGCCTTTTAAACAAAACATGAGGGCTGCACAAACCTTTCTCTTTGCTTGTAGTCATGCACTGCACTGTGGCGGATACATTTAATTTTTGATGTACATTTAGAGAAAGTTAAGCTAAGTCCCTGATTTAGAATGGCATATTAAAGGAAATACGCCTTTTTTCCTATTTTTACGTAACGTGCCACATACAGGCACACTGTAAATACGCCTTGTCAAATTGCAGAGTAAATAAAAATGTTGTATAACTGAAGAAATGTGCATGAGTGAAAAGGCAGCACATGCAGGAAATCTTCCACAATGCAGAGGAGATGGGGCACCACTGTGCATTCTATTGTAAAATACATGGAGCTGGCCCTCTACCTGTCTGCCATTTTTGGTGTACTTTCTGATAAGTTTCTGATCAGAACCTGGAATTTGTGTTCCATCTCTGCCCACCTGTGTGTGCCAAGGGAATCCTTCCAGCGAATGCCACATTACACCTTAGCCTGGGTTTTTGAAGTTCCTCACCTCTGGCCAACAGGACCAAAACCCGACTTGTGCAGCAAAAAGGGCTGAGGCTGGACTGCCACACAAGACTCCAGCTTCAGACCCACCCAAGCCGTGCGCGCCCAGTGGATGCCCAGCAGCTGGGCACTGGGAATAGTGGCCTTGTCGAGGTTCTGCCTTCCTGGACCGGCTCCAAAGGTCCCTCTGACCTCACCCTTTTACCCAAGGGGCGTCAGAGGACAGCACTGAGATTTATAAATGCATAAATGCCTTCCCAAGAGTCTTCTCAGGAGTAGCGGACTAGGAGAGAAAAAGATTTTGCCTGCAATTTTCCTTAGTTTTGTTTTTTCTTTAGAACTGCTCTGTGACTGCTGTTGAATCAGGAAGCCAGTCCCTGCTGATGCCCACTCCTTTTCCTTTCACCTCTCTTTGCCAGTGGCTCCCCTTTGTGCTGCCCTGGGCAGGGCGAGGGCTGGGGGCCAGGGCCAGCGGGCTCCTCTCTGGGCTCCCCTTCCTTCCCGCCGCAGGGAGCGCAGAGGGGCGAGCCAGGCCTCCTCATCCTGCTGGGTATTCATTCCAAGAGCAGGGCTGAGGCTTTCAGAGGAGCACTGTGTCTGAAAGGCATCTGAGAAATGAATTAAGAGCCTTAGATCTCTAAGGAAAAGCGAGTGCATAGGTCAGACATGGGACATAGAGATCTGAGACAGAACCAAGACAAAAGTAGAAGACAAGAAAGAGAACAGCAGTAGCAAGGATTTAAAATTATGGCCTTTGTGATACTCTTTTTAAAGTGATATTTGTTTGAATAATTAATTTTAATAAGTCTATTTCATCATTTTAAATTAACAAATTTTCATACTGGTACCCAAGCAAGTATCCCACTGCTTTATGACTTCTCACTGGGCTGATAATGAGAGAAACATTGATTGACAATTGCATCTGAAAGCAGGAAGGTATTTTAATTGTTAGGCTTTTAGATGGAAAAGAAATTACTGGAATGAAATGGAGAAGAATTGTTGCAAGTGGATTTCTAATTTTAGAAACCTGCTGGAAAAATTAGAGTTGGAAATACCTTATTTTCACTTGATTCAATAAGGGAATTTGCTGTTTACTTTGCAGAAAATACTGAAATTGTGTTGTAGCGTGTTCATCAGCTAGTGATTAAATCTGGTGGTTCGATCCTTTTTGTAAAATAAGATAGAACTCGGGTTTTGGTCTTGGGAATGATTTCAACTGCTAGAGGATACAAGTTCAGATCTTAACACAGTGATAAAGCTGAATATTGTTAGATGATCTTACTTATTTTTCAGTCCAGTGCAGTGGTTACTTAAATATTATGGAATCTACATAAAAGTCACTGGAAAATTTGGAGACAGTTTTGATATCAGCATAACCCCCTAAGAAGCTGCTCCTGCCTGTGCAGTCATGTACTGGGCTGAGTCGCTGGGCTCTCCTCATGGATTGCCCTTCCTTTGCAGGGAGAAGAAGCTGATGATGATGACATATACAATGTACTCTCCACACTGAAGAGGCTGACGTCTTTTCACAAGTAGGTGGTGTCTTCCCTCACTAATTTGTGATGTTAATTTTATCCTTTCAGAGGGCATCAGCAGTGTCAGGTGTGGGGAAATGAGAAAACACGTGGCCTGAAATCGGAAGTGGAGACAGAGGAATGACTGGTGGTGTTTGCCAGTAGAACTGTTTGGGTTGAGCTGGGTCCTTGCTCAGTTCGTGCCATGATCTTTGTAGATGGGATTTGCAAGTGGCACCCCCTCCCTTGCACGCAGTGCCCTTACACCCATGAGTAAGTTACTCCAGGTCCTGCTCCCCTGCATGGCACAGTCAGGGCACAAGGGACACTTCTCTTCTGCCTGTGCATTGGGGCTCAGCTTAGGAGAGCCTGCAGGAAACTGTTTCTCAATGCCTTTGAGCTACTTCTCCTCAAAATTACAGAATTAATCAGTAGCAGCAATAATAATAATAATTAATAGTTTATGGTGAGAGCCTGGAAGATGAATTTTCTTCCTGCGGTTGAATTGTTGGCCAAATTTCCCCGTGTGGATTGCACAGAATCTCCCTCACCAGGCATGAACCAGGTTTTCAGGCTCCTGCTGCTCTCAGGCCTGTGGGCATCCTCAGCACGTGCAGAGCAACCTGGAGAACTTCACTGGAATTGTAAATTCTGGAGCACAGCACAAAGACCTGATCTTCCCTCTAACTGCACGAAGCATTTGCTCCTGGTCAGCATGAGAAAAAACTTCTTGTGCAGGTGGCTGAGAGCCACAAATAGTTTCTTCCTTATCACAGTGTGGGAGAGGACCTTCCTTCTGCCAGCTCTTCTTTACAACTTGGTTTTTTTACAACTTTGTGATTTTGTTTCTCTCTCTGTGCTTAGACTTCACTTATCCTGAACCCTGCGTTGGATCACTGTCTGAAATGGTTCTGCAATCTCTACTCTTTGTTGCCATGCAAGGAGAGTCCCACAAAGACCATTAAATGGTTACTGATTTCCATAGTGCAGCAGGCTGACACATGTGCATATTAGGTTTGCAGTCTCCCTGGTAACACACTGGAGCCATGTCTGCCTTTCCTGAGGGGACCTGGGGAAAGCTCTACTTAACATCCAGGAGAGAAGCACAAATCTTAAGGCTTTCCTGAGAGGCTCCCATATATATTTTTTCCTTCAGGGTTCCAGGTCTCTAGAGTTAATTCAGACCATAAAGAAGCCTTTTAGGATAACACACAAATCAGGGTCAGGGACATCTACTTTATCCTTCAAAAAACCATGAAAGAACAAAGGGTCAGAGCTGAAGAGCTGCAAAACAGCTAATGTGTCATTCCTCAGCTGATTGGCTATTTACAACTGTAGTTCAATAAGAATTCCTAATACCTGCTTGCATATAAAGAGGTAATGAGATCTTCATTACTGTCTTGAATGTGATGTCATCTCTCTGTGATAGGAAACAATTACACCCTGTGAGCCAGAATTTCTGCTGAACCTTTAGCTATGAGAGAGGATCTTCAATTCAAAACACATGTGAAGTGTTCTGTCTCAAAGCACAGTGGCTGTGGTCTGACTCTGTCATTGTCTGTTGTCACCTGGGAGTCAAAAAAAAAATCAGGAGATCTCCTGAACAGGCAGTGAGAAAATGGTTGCTGGGGCTTTGGGAAGAAATAAGTTCCTGTCTTCTCCGGTGAGAGAAACTCCAATGTACTTTGTCCATGCTCTTTTTCCCCTTGGTATTTGCTGCTGCTTCATACTTGAAGAAAAAGCAAGGTGGGAAATACATGGTAAGGCATTATGAGAAAAGCCTTCCAGACCAAAAGGCTTCCAGACTGGGATTTCCCAAGCCTGAGCTAATCCTCTCTCTGAGAGGGCCATGACAGCAAAGGGCTCACAGCACACTCTGATTCATCAAACAAGGATGTCATGTATCAATACTTATTCACTGTTACAAAATTTCCTTCCACATTTTCAAAACACAATAATAAATTTTCTTAATGTCTTCTGAGTACACCTCCTGGAGTATCCAGTTGGGACATTTTTTTGCCAGAATCTCACAGCAAATTATTCATAACATTTAAGTACTCGGAGGCAACTTTTTCTATATTGACTCCGTTGTAATTCAATTGAACTTTCACACGACACATTCATGCTGTAGCAGTTTGTATGCTGCAAAATCTTAGCATCTTTTATTTATAACTTACTTCAGTAAATCCAATGCAAGACTCATCCCAAGCATCACCTGTGTTCCCGTGATGTGCCTGTTGGTTCTGCCTTGCATGGAGGACATTGTTTCACATTTAGAAACCAGGAGCATTGCAATTACTGTCCCGTACTCCTCAGGTATGATACATTTGCTTCCTTCCTACTGCCACACTGACTCCACAAACCCACAAGGACTATCATAACTCTTAGATAAATAAAATGTGTATCGAGGTCAGTGTGATCAGTCAGGACGCTTCCTAGACAGGGAAATTTATGATCACATCATCTCCTACTTCTAGATAGACTTTTTGCTTAACATTTTTTCCAGTAGTTGACCAGTGCATCCCTCAGACTGAGTTACTTAGAAATTTGTTATATTCAGAAGTAGAAATGATGATAAACAAAACCTCATTAGAGAAATTAGACTGCATCAGTAGCACAGCTCCTCAAAGCCCAAGGCACAGCTTCCCTCTCTTTGTGCATCTGGAAGAAGTGAAGCAGTTTGGTGGGTGGAAAGGTCACTTCTGGGAAAAGAAACTTTTCTAAGCTGTTTCATGCCACACTTTGAGAAACACTGTGAAACTGGTACCTTTACCTCACCTGCCTCTTGTCTGGCAGAAATGTGCCCCAGCAGACAGAGCAGTCCATAAGACTGAAAAGAAACCTTGGATGAAATACTGGGACTTGTTTTCTGTAATCCATGAAGAGTCTGATGTGGAAGGAACTAAGGGGAAATTCTGTGTTGTGTGAATTTTCTTCCTGGGAGCCTCTGTCAATCTGAACCTCTGTAGAGAATTATGTGGTGTCCAAGATGCCTTTATAACAGTAGTTTTGATGGTAGCTCAAAAGACATAAAGAGGTACTAGAATATGCCTAACTGTAATGTGAAGGCTCTGCTTTAAGAAAGGGTCAATGGAAAAGCCGTGTGTAAGTTGTACATAGTTAGAATTTGTCACCTCTGGAAGCTGAAGAGCCCTTCCTGGGCTCAGCTGTAAGGCCAGGCTGAGGGCAGGGACCTGAGTGTCCCCAGCTGTGGGGCAAGGCCCCTGTGCCGGCTGCCTGACAGGGAATTTCTGAACTGAAAAGGCAGGAATGAGACAGTTTTTCCTTTCATATTCTCTGTAGGATAATCTGTACAGATATCTGCCTCTGCACACCAAGGAGACTTTAGTGCTTTAATTACAGTGCTGTAATTAAGGAGGTACAACTCTGCCTTGCTGGCAATCCTGTGATTTATGGAAGCAGCATCTCTGTGCTTAATATCACCAGTCAGAGGCAGCTCTCTGGCAGCCTCTAATTTATCTATGAAACATTTTATTTTAGTACTTCAAAGACCATGTAAGTCCGCGAAATATTTTTACACTTTTTACATTTTTAGTTCCAGTATTTTTTTTGAGTTTGAGTTTTCCTATTCTGCTATTCATGGAATTGAACTGGAAGTTAAGGTGCACCTTGGCTTTAATGGCACAGCCCTGGAGTGCACGGTGCACTCTGATGGTTGTGTTTTCTGGGAAACTCTTACCACTGACATTTTCCAGGGCTAACACACTCCAGCCTGGGAGGTGTTTCAGGGCAGGGCTTCCAACAGGACCTGGGCATTCCCAGTGCTGAGTTCAGCCTCTGTCCCTTCTGGAGCTCGAGAGTTATTCCTCCTGGCTGAGCAGGGCAGTTAATGATGTAGCCCAGGGCAGGCACAGCAGTGGGAGGAGTGAGCCTGTCTGGGTCATCCACATGCTGGGATGAGTCAGATGCAAGAGGCTGCTGCGTCCAACTGAGACTCCCAATTGAGTCTCAGTATCCCTCCTTCCAGGTGAATATTTCAGTCAGCAAGTTTCTGGTTATTCTGACCTGGCTTGCTTTTTTATAGACGTATTAAAAACTGTTTCAAATTATCCCAGTTTGTTTCCACTGCAGAAAAATGTTTTGAACTTAAATTTACTTGCTGAGAGAGTATTTTTGTCTTTCAGGCAACCTGATGTTTTTCAGTTTCTTCTGCATTTCTCATTTCTCTATTAAAAAAACATTTCATGAGCTGTTGAGGTCTGTAAAAGGCTGTAGAGTATTTGTTCCTAATGTCTTTTTTTTTCCTCTCACTGATGAAATCGGGTTGGTGCAGCTGAACTGTGGAACAGTGTGTGGGATGGCAGCCACCATCTCCATCTCATATGCATGTGTTATCATATCTCAGATATTCAGGATATTTAATATCTAGTGGTAATGTGTATTATTTTTCTCCAAATGAGACAGTAGAAAAATATACAACTGTATTTTGCTTAAAGCCATTTTTATTCAGTAGATATTGACAAAGTTTGGCTGTAGTTTCAGCTGCAATGCAAGGGAAGGGTTTTCTGGAGTTCTGTCAACGTTTCTGAAAGAGGAAAGATAGAGAGAGAAGCAGCAGCTACACTTAAGTAGCCTTTATAGGTGTATGGTATGGCGAGAGTTTGTCTCCTCCTTACAAAAATCCCGTGTAGTAAAACATTTACTAGATTGTCAGAAAGCCTGATTTGTGCTTTTAGCATGGAGTGAGCTGCTGTGCAGCTGTAGAAGCCACCAAAGCTCTCTGGGCTGGGAGTTCTGAGGAACACAATTAATCCCTCTTTATTTCCTCTCGTTCCAGTGCTCATGATCTCACCAAATGGGATCTGTTCAGTAACTGCTACAGATTGCTGAGAACTGGAATTGAACACGGAGCTATGCCAGAACAGGTACCCTTAACAACCCCTGCACTGCATCACTTGGGTGGTCAAGGTTCTGAAGAGTCTGGCTGTACAGAAATCCAAAAGTTCAATGCACTACAGTGATGCAGGAAAAACGAAGTTTGCAATGAAGTTTATAGTGGAGTCAAGGGCTGTCTAAGTGATGGAAAACCTTTGATTCTGTGATTTTTGAGCTCCTTCCCTCACCTTTCTCACCTGTAAAGTTGGGAATAGCTAATGTTCCTGACTCTGCAAAGCAGTACATCAATCCTGCTGTTTACACTGAAACCAAACATTGTAAGCCTTGGCTGCAACTAGAATTATCACAAAGGATTATTGTGCATTGCAGGTAAGATGAAAGCTTAAGAAAACCAGGAAAGTAGAACATCCTAGTGGAGTTCTTTCAGTGAACATATCTTGGACTTTTTTCCCTCAGAGTTCAGTTTTTGTTTCTCATGGATGAGCTCAGGAACCATCTCATATTCTTCCATGATTCCTGTTTAAACTGCAGAATTCCTACTTCAGCATTTAAGCACATTTTAAGTTTTGATTTGGTTTCAGTTAGAAGCCAGTTGTTAATTCTAACTCAGCTTCATTTAGTAAAAGAAAATTCTCATGAAATTCTGAGTAAGAATTTTGTAGAAAGGAGCCTAAGAGGAGGCATTACCACACAATGTGTGGAAGTCCTCTTTGCTGCTTCATGCTGAGTTGTGCTACCTGGAGGGACAGGGCTGGCAGGTAAAACCTGTCCATGCAGCTGCCAGCCATCCTCAGTTCCCGGGTCTGACAGTCTGTGGCTCTCCAAATGCCTCCATAAGATCTTAGAGGAAAGGTCCTGAAATCTGAACTCTGCTCAGTATTTCTTCCTGCAGGCCACCCTGAGGAGTTTGGCAGTTGTAGCATTTAATCTGGATTTGAACTGTTCAAGAGACACCATGGATGCTTTTCTGGGCACCATGGATATGACCCTGGTCTTCTCCATGGGACAAGTTGTATTTTCTCCCAGTTTGGTTTTTTTTTGCAATTGGACTACATGTTAATTTGACAGTGGAACAGATTCCCAGGCTGTTTAATAGGGAAGCCAGGTTTAGAGCTATTTAAACAGATGCTTTTGACCTGAGAGATGTAGATGTTGGTAGATGTTGGGTTGTACTTCTGTCATGCTGTGACAGCCCCTCTTGCAGTACCCCAGTGCACAGTTCTCTGGTGTTTCCGAGCATTTAGACAGTATTTTTTCACCTCTAGTAGGCTGATTTCTTATTGCACCAAACCAACCAAGGAAAAACATGGTTCCCTTGAAAATAAGAAGTGCTAAGAGCCGCTCCTGTCTTTTCACCACAAAATGCATGAGAGATTTTCCATACACTTCCTGCTGTGCCTGCTGTTAGCAGCGTGCTGAGATGCTGTGTGTCCTTGTGTTACAGATCGTTGTCCAGGCACTGCAGTGTTCCCACTACTCTATTCTCTGGCAGCTGGTGAAAATCACTGAGGGCTCCCCTTCCAAAGTAAGTGGCCATTTGTTCATACAGATTTTACTGGCGGAACACAACTTACCTAAAAAGGTGTTATGCTTGATTACTTTGTAACTTCCATCCTGGCTATCATTTGTTGTCATTTATAACACATAAAATGTTGATGTTCAGATTTGTTCCATGTTTCAGGATCTATTTAACATTGTGCATATGTCTAAGCAACGCAAATAGTCTTTATCAGGACTTTAGAGCTGCTGATTATTATATTTTTATTGCTGAGGATAATTAATGCACTTTATTGTAAGTACTGCAGTTTGCATGTCTGATAAGGAATGCTGACATGAACAGCTGTGAGCAATACTGTTGATCTGTAGACCACAGCTTCATCTTGATGTGTAGTTACCTTGCTTATTCTCTGATTAAACCCTTTATGTTGCAGTAGAAGTGGCAGGGCACTGGCAGTAATGATTGCTAATAAAAAGCAAATATACACGAAGTATGATGCAGTCAGGACAAGGTGACGTGACTTTTCCAGGACCTTTCCTCAGCTCTTTTCTCAGTCAGAGGCCAGCATCCTGTTTATTCAGAGCTTTTTAAAAAGTAATACATCAAATTAAAATGATACAAAAACTGAAGTAATAATTGTACTTCCCCATCAGCATCAAAAAGGATAAGATGTTATACTGAAGTGCTACTCAAATAAGCATTTTATGCATAGAAAAGTGATAAAAATACAGAGTAAATTCTTTGAGTTGTTTTGAATACTGACCTTAGCATTTGAAATAGCTACTAGAAAAAAAGAAGAATTGTTATTCTTTATTCCCATTTTGTTCCCATTTGCCCCTCTCAGCCTCTTTCTCATTAGCATGCTGGTAGTGAGTGTACAATACTGCAATTTGGAACTCAGAAAACTGAAACCATCCCCTTTGTTTTAAATGAGCACAGACTCTGGTCCCAGGAAAGCACCTCCAGTGCTGTGCTGGCAGCACTGTTCTCCCCAGGGAGGAATGGCACTGTGACAGGAGAGGCTGAGCTGCTGAGAGGAGGTGCAGCAGGCCATGCACTGCTGCAGCCCTCAGTGCTCCAGCGCTGGTGCTTGCACCCATCTCCTTCCAGCCCTGCCCTGGGGAGGAGTTGGGCTGCTGGTTCCCTGTGGAACCGAGTGCTCGGAGCCCCTGGGCTCTGTCTGCATCACCTTTATTCAGGCTTCCCCACCTGCTCTGGGGTGCTGCCTGGTGCTGGGGTTCTCACCCACTTCTGCTGGGCTCGGCCCTGCCCTGCCCTGCTCTGCCCTGCCCTGGGGGCAAATGCCCGGACACAAAGGAGCGTTTGGAAAATTCTCATCACCCATCGCTGCATTTCTCCACTTTTTTGAACAAAGTACAAGAAATGGCTGCAGTATAACACAGGTGGTACAGGGATAGCTGTCAGCATTCCTGGAGAAAAGCTTCGTGTTTTCTTGTGTCTCAATTACAGCAAAAGAAACGTACTTAACCTTAACCTCCAGTTGGGAATTAACATACAGCCTCTCTCTTCATGGAGTGTGCTATAAACTTTGCATTTTGGTGCCCGAGCATTCATGAGGATGCTGTTACAATGTGACTATGGCTTAGTTCAACTGAAAGAGAAAAAACCCTTTTTTATTTCAGTGGCTGAGATTTTCTTATAGACAAGCCAAATGCAACTGTATGGCTTTGCCACTTTGCCTACTTTTTCAAAATAGGATGCATTTGCGTGAGATGGGGTTTTGTGAGGTGATTGCAGAATAGCTTTGATCTCTCCTATTTCTCCAGTATTTCTAATCCTGTTGGGATTCATAACATACTTATGACATAATGTAATTCACAGGAGTGGAAAGGAAAAGAACTCTGAACTTGGTCACTCCAGAATGGCCATGCCAAACAAAAGTCAGTTTGGCTTTGCCCCATGAAAATCATAATTACAGTCACCCAGAGAACTCCTAGCAATTTTTTGTTTGGGGTTCCACCCCAGCCTCTACAAGTTAATGAGTTCTGTGCATGCTTAGTTCCAGGGAAGCCCTGCATTAGTGCCCTGCAGCTCTTTGGAGTGGCAGCAGCCCCAGCTGAGGGTAAAGAGACAACCACAGACCTGCTGTGGCTGGAGCTTTTTGCTGTCAAACTTGCCACTCTAGTTTGTTCCTTGTGATAATAGATCTGATCTGCACTGTATCTGGCATTTCATCCATTGGGAAATCATTTTACCCATGGCTGGTTTATAAGTCATTATTTAGGCTTGGAAATTGGTAGACATTGAAGGACATCACTTGTAAGGTGTAGGTAGACAAAAGCATTAACACAAGCATCTCAGAATGAAAACCAGAGTATTTCATGGGTATTTTTGAAGTATTCACGCTTTTACATGAACATTTCTGGCGCAGCAGTTTAATATGTAGGTCCCTAGGGCTACTTTGCTGTATGTGTAATGATCTCAGGGCAGAGAGGGGTGATGGTGGGCAGCCCCACGTGGCATCCTTAGAAGACCAATGGATATAGCTGCAAAAAGTAGGGAGGCTTTTGGACTCACAAGCCTTTCAGGTTTGAGATAAAAGCTGAAGATTACAAAGCAAAAAACAAGCTCAAACCAAGTGCTTGATTTGTATTCAGATACAAATCAGGTAAACTCTGACAGGGAAGGAAGGGGTGTTAGTACCTATAGAGGAGGGGTGAGAACAGGGAAAGGAGAGGTAGGAAGAGAGTTAGGAAGAGAATTAGTGGGGAAGGAAGATAAAAGATGAAAATGGAGAGAAGTGAATTTATAATATGTCATAAAACTAATCCTTAAGTCTTTGTTTTTCTATATCCCATAGATTTATGGATTTTTGTTCCCAGGCTCATGTTTCAAAGACGATTTTTTAGCTTTCCCTTGAACAGCCAGGCTGAGAGATCAGAGATGGAGGGATTGATTTGTAAGAAATGTTCATCTGCTACCAGCTGGGTCATTTGTGTGACTTCATGCTGGCAGTAGTAGCTGCACTGTTTCACCTAGTGAGGTCCCATTTAGGCAGTCAGTGCACAGGATAAAGTATATGGACACTTTGGAGTTGTAAGTACAGGAATAGAAGATGGAAACAAGTACAAGTATCTTGGCAAGTTTTACATTTGTTGTTCACATGTGCTTTGCATCCATCAGGTATATCTTTTATTGCGGGGAGTTTGCAAGTGGGATGGGAAATTCTGGTAAGGTTTCCTTCAAAGTGAATTCTTTGGCTACAGTTCAGAATTGCTAGGTAATTTTTTATCTTGTATTGATTCTGTGGTGGAGTCATACTTGACAACCATAGGCATACACAGGGAACAGAGTCATTTTGGAATGAAGTTATTTTTTTGTCTGGTGTTCAAATGGCTGTTCAAAAATACAGCTCTGTCCTGAGAGGACTGCCCTTGTCTGGGAACTGTCCTGGGCATTATGCCCAAGCCAGGGCACACTAATTGCTGTGTGAGGGATACCTCGTATTACAGCTGTTGGGCATGTTCTGGATCATGGCTCCCTACCTGATCCAGGTGTTTTGGACTGGAGCCTCCATGTGTGTGGCAGGGAAAAGCTCAACTCTTGTGGTTTAAATCTGATTAGAATCAAGTCCGCGTATTGATTTGTTTACAGCACATAATTGACCTACAGCCAGTGCAACACTTCTCCAGCATAACTATCAGCTGTACAGAATATTGGACATCTTTGTAATGTTAATGAACTCCTTCAAATTCCAAACTTGCCCTTCAGCTGGCGGCACATTACTGAAGTCCCCTCCCCAAGATACACATAAAGAGCTCTTGTTTCTCCAGGCTGTTACCAGGGGCTGCTCTGCAGGTTGCCCCTCACTGTTCAATATCATTTGTAAATAGAGCCAAAGGGAGAGTCTTTGATACATTTTTATCAGCCCAAAAATGTATCAAAGACATTTTAGCAGAAGGGTGTTAATTAATGGTTATTTGAATTATTAAGAAAGTCCAAATTCTCTGGCCAATAACAAAGATTTCACCAGTTAAATACAGCAGAGAATTGGGGCAGAGTTATTTTGAAACACTTCTTCAAGCTAGCCTGTGGAGAGAAGGGTGTCCCATGGAGTCATCTTGGTGTCTAAAATATGAAGGGAAAAATTGATTACTGGAAGGGAGGCTGCAGCAGGTAAGGATGAAATGTGTAAACCTTAAAATATCCACAGTCGGACATTTTAACCTTTGGTCTCCCTCTGTCCATATTCAGTGGAGGCTGAGGCCGTGTGGGCCGTTTGTGCAGACTGGGGCTCTTTGGGGTAAGCAGCACTTACTGGGGGGAGAAGGACTGCCCTCACAGCTTGTGGGAGCAGCCTGTTGTAGCCTGGAGGAAAACTCCTCAGGTGGAAAGGCGTTTTGGGGGATCCCAAAGGAAACGGAATTTCTCCCCTGGAGTTCTCTCATCTGTCAGTCTCAGGAAGCAAGTACAGTCCTGAGGCAGGAGACTTGAGGGATTAGACCATACACTTGTTTCCACCAGGATTCCTTCAGCCATGTCCCAGGTACCCAGGACATTGTACTGTGCACTGTATGTGTATGCACTGAGAAGGAAATACTTGTAGAAAAATAGAGTCCTAAAACTTAGAACAGTAAAAATAAAGCATGACTAGAGCAAACATTGAGAGGCAAGACAGAGATCAGCCAGTTGTGAGTAAGTAGCAGCCCGAGCAGCCAAATGCGTGTGATCAGTGAGCAGAGGATTAGATTAGAGTGTGATCAGTGAGCAGAGGTCTTAGGAGAGGGGATTTAAAAAGGGATTTAAAGAACAATGTGGTGACTTGGTGACTTTTCATATTTATATGGGCATGATGACAGAAGGCACAAGAAGTTGAAGGGAAGAAAAAAGTCACAAGGTGCAAAAGGTTGGACCATTTTCCACAGTCGGGTTGGAAGCTGGGGGTTCTTCAACACTGTGAAATTGAAGTTAATACTGCAAATAATAAATACTTTAGAGGAAAAGCAGTGAGCACATAGGGGGAAGAGGATGGGGTTTGAGAGATAAACATAGCAAAAGCACAGCATTTTAAAATTACTTCAGTGGGAAAAAAAACAAGCTTTAATTTAAAGCTGGAAAGTACCTGAAGAATTGTAGACCCAGGTCTTTTGGGCACCCTGGTTTGGGTTTGGTTGGTGGCATAGACTCCAGTCCTTGATCTCAGCAGCTCGTTCTTGTTCCTGCCATGGAGCAGTTAAATTGCGCAGTTGTGATCCTGTGGTTTTGTCCAACAGCCAACAGGATGATAAAATGGTGTCATACCAGCTTTTCTGCTGAAGGCAGATCAGGTCGTCACACCTCAAGAGCCTGGGCTGTGCACACCAGAATGCTCAAAGACTTGGAAATCTTATTCATTTTTTTGTTCTCATTTTCTCTGTTGAAAAAAATCCCCACTCTTCAGTAGTCTGGGGGTTTCTCCCAGCTCAGAAGAGTTCCAGATGGCTTCATTGCACTGTTCAGTTGGGCTTTCTCCTGCTGTCTGTAACTTTTCAATATGAATCTCTATCATGCTATGCTGTCAGGAGAGAGGGTAATAAATACCATGTACCTGCCTGTTAAGTCAGTTTGACAGAAAGAAAAATGGGAGACACACTCATTCCTTTTTTAACCTGTATGTAGGGTTTTTCATAGGTTTTAGTTTCTCTGTTGAATTCATTAACATCTAAATGGAAGGTAATTGGGATAGCAAGTAGAAAGCATGAAAGTGACTGTAATCTCAGTGCTTAAAGGGGTAAATCAGATGATTGTGTAAAATTAAGTGAAGCCTGGCATCAGTCCTAGGTAGGATCTTGGAGTGGGAGATAGAAAACTCAGTTGGTACAAGGCTGAAGGGCCAACAGCTAAGATTGGAAGCAACATCATCAATTTCTTGTTGACAAGATTGCATTTTTGACTGAGAAGAAAACCAATTGAAACACCAGTGTCTGTAAGACATTAATACCACATTGTATTTCAGGTGTATGTTTGGATTTAATGTCACTCATATTCAATAGCTCAAAACTGATCCATATATTTAAAAAAAAATTGTAGGTGAGCAATCCTTGCACAATGGAATAGTTTCTGATGCATTCTGGGAGAGATCTATTCTCTGCTAAAAAAAGAGTCATGTTTATCAGTCATTTGGGAAGGCCCTGAAAATGGGGATGATACAGATCAATTAGTGAACAAAATACACTTTAAAATTTTTAAAAAGAGGCATCTTAATGCTGCCAAATAGAAGGCTTATATCCCGGAAAAAAAAGAGAGGTGATTAATGGCAAGTTGTGGATTAGAACAGAGTAGAGCTGTCTTACAGAGTCTGTAATGGCAGGGTAATGCAGTGGCACCATGGCTGCATCATCAGGGAAAAACTGATCAGGAATAGGAAGGTGGGGGAGTGCACAGATCTTCAGTGTCCGTATCAGCAAATCCCACTCGCTCCATTGGAAGTGATGAAAAGTTCAGAGCTTTGGGAACACTCGGGGTGCTTGGGCACGCTGGCAGTCCTACCTTGTGCTGTGAACCAGCCCAGGGAGAACATACAGACCACAAAAAGGCTCTACAATAAACACAGAACAACGAGAGCTCATGGCAGGAAGCATAAGAAAACCTAAAGCCAGGCCTGAGACACATGGGCTGAACAGCCAGCATCAGTAAAACATTTCAGCAAGGAAAACATTGCATGTGCATTATGTAGGTTCCTCACATTTGCTTGGAGGTTGTTCTGCAGAGCATGAGCCAGCCATCCTGCTGTGAATTCATCTCATTTCATTTCATTTGGGGTTCTTGTTTTCTTCTCTCTGATTGGTTCATCAACACTGTTTCTGTGTGTGTTCTCTTTGAATAGCTTATTTCTTTCACAGCTTCTGTTGAATGTATGAAATCATCACAGTTTCTTTATTTTGCTTCCTCCGAGAAACCTCTTACTAATTTTTAGGTACTTCCTTTTTTAATGTTTATTCCAGGATGACTTGTTGGTATTGAGGAAAACTGTGAAATCCTTCCTGGCTGTCTGCCAGCAGTGTCTATCAAATGTCAACACTCCAGTCAAAGAACAGGTAAAGAAAATGTCAGTCATGCTCTTAGAAAATGTGAGTGTTAAATTGTAGTAAAACCCAAGACAACACTACATCAAACTTACAGTAAAATCATCTGTGCTCCTGTCTAAATAAACCTGAACAAACAGCCAGAAGAGCAGCTGTATTAACAGAACTTCCAAAGCTCAGCTGATGACAAATTAACTTTTGATTAACAGTAAGGAAGGATTACCTGGATGCTCAGGCTCATTTCCAGCCCTCATGACTTCAGGCACCCAACTTAGTCACCTCAGATGAAAGAGACTTCCTGTAGACACTGGATTAAAAGATGGAAATAGGATCTTTTGGAGGGTGACTGAGACCTCAAATGTGCTGAATCTTTTTGGATTTTTTTCCTTTCAATCAAAGGGTTTGTTGAAATAATTAAGTCTCTCTCTGCAGGACACAGTAGCTGGTTTTTAGCTGAGGTTATGTGAATATACACTGATTTATGTCAATGACATTTTATTTGTCTACAAATGGCATTTCTATCAAACCTCCCCAGATTTTGCAGAATGTAATTAATGACTGGCCTGGGTTTTTTGCCTGTGGTATTGAAAAGATAATACTTCTTAAAAGACACTTTTATTTCTTTGAAAGATAGCTGTGCTTGGCATTTACTCTCTGTTCTTCAGGTTGATAAATATAAACATTAAATGCTCAGAGATGTCAGTAGTTTATGTATTTCTAAAAGACTAGTGTGTCATTGGCTTCCAGCAGATTTTACTTTAGTAATTGCTTTTTAATATTCAGAGTAGTTTACACTTGGCACATTATATTAATATTATATAATGTGAAAATATCTTCTAGCTCCATGCAAACACCTCCCTTCCAGTTCGAGCTGGACCTGACATCCTTCCTGCCTCAGCAAATGGCAAATGTTCCTTCCAATGCCTGCACTGGGTTTCTTCTTGGGGTGTATTAACATGGGTTTATTCTCTTCTTAACAGTGGGCACAATGGTTTTTTCATTGATAATTTAAACTTTGTTTAGAAGTTCCCAGTTGCGGGGAAGTTTTCAAGCCTCAGCCAGACAAGCCCACCAGGCCCAGAGAGAGCGAGTGTCCCAGGCAGAGTAGGCTGGACTGGAGACTCCAGGGGCCCCTTCCAGCCAACTCTTCTATGATTTGCTCATGTTTTCTTCCTTAAAAAGTATATTTCTGTGAGTGCAGGACTGCTAGTTACTCCTTTTGTTTTACTGGAATTTTTTTGAGAATTATGTGCAAATTGTATTGTCTCCCTTCCATTCTTGATGCTTACTGCAGACAAAGTTGATGTCCATATCAAAGGAAGGAAAAATGTATGAAGTATTTAGAGAAACAGGACTGAAACATTTCAACTTTTCCATGAGTGTTTGAGGGAAATAAATATCCTGTGACTGAGCCCACTGCTGCCTTTATATTGGACAGAACTCAGCACCAGCATTGCATTACTCTTTTTTAGAGGTCTGCATTAGGAAGAGCTTCAGTTCTATTGAGTATCAAGGGAGTTTAGAGCAGGTGAGATCATCACTGGGATGAATCACAGCTTTTTGGATCACGGGGAGAAAAATTCCAAATAGCAACATCTGTTCCTAAGGTCTCAACAGAACATAGGTTACAATGATTTGCACCTGTTCTTGCCTGGGTGTAGCTCATTCAGGTTTTATAACATACTCCAGAAATAAAGGAGCCCCTAGGAAGTTCAGCATTTACAGATTTTATTTTGGAAAGTTGTCAAGTTTTCAGAACCTGAGGTTGAAAAGTAGAGAAGCTATGAATAAAAAGGCCTCTAAAGGGTGATGAATGTGATCAAATGGAGACAGCTGGCTGTGAGACTCCAGCAAAAGCCATTTGGAGGCAAAAGTGCTATTGCCATGCCGGAATGAGCCCTTGCAAGAAAGGAAGGTGGTGATAGCTGCCTTCTTTCCTGTCTCGGGTAATGAGAGTATAATAGTAATGAGCATAAATCATGGGCAATTCTGTTCAGGTTGGCTTTTGTCTGGATTTGAAAGCTGTGCAGCCAAACTTGGTTCTGTTTTTGCAAGAACTGTTGATGAAATTCTGCAAGAATTGCCTTGCTACGGCTGTTTGTCTGTATTTTTGGGGTCTGACTGACTCAGCTTGAATTTTCCCTCAATGTTGTTTATGTTGTTATTTGTTTGATTTTTTGATCTGTTTATCAAAAGAGATGTGTTCTCTTTATGACAAATTTGGCTGCAGGCCTTGTATCAGAGGTAGATTTAGAGTTCTTTTTGTAGAGAAGAAATGGAAGTTTAATATGGGTCATCTGGGACATGGAGAAGGTAATAGCCACAGTTCTTGACCTAGGAACCAGAGGAACACCAAATTAGAGGAAACTATTATGAAATACTTTTCATAGCACATCAACTACACCTGAGAACAGTTTAAGAAGCTTTTTAATAATAGCAGGGGATATCTGGAAATTAGATCAATGGTATTTTATGTTTTCCTTACTTGACTTTGCATTGCATTCATTCTTGTTTGCCTTTCAGGCTTTCATGCTGCTCTGTGATCTCCTGATGATTTTTAGTCACCAGCTAATGACAGGAGGTCGAGAAGGGCTCCAGCCTTTGGTGTTCAATCCAGACTCAGGCCTCCAGTCAGAACTTCTCAGTTTTGTGATGGATCATGTGTTTATTGACCAAGATGATGAAAATCAGAGCATGGGTATGTTTAACTTTTATTCATATCAGACACAAAAGAAAGGAGAAAATAGAATTTTCTGATCAGTTTGTTCAGATGATTTCAGAAATATTCCTACTTTATTTTTGGAAGGTCTCTGCTCTGTAGTTTCTTATATAAGAAGTTGTAGAATATGCTTATATTATATGATAACTATATTTAAGATTTTATCTGTGTAGTGTATTTTTCATTCACAGAGTGAAGTCTTGCATAGAGGCTTAACACTTATGGCATTGCCATTCAGTGTTAATGCTCCTTACCAACTGGGTTTTACCTCTTGTTGTTCAGAGCTATTGATTTCACATCTGAAAATCCAAGGCATGTAGAAGTACTGGTGCTTCTGATTTTTCTTTTGTTAAATATTTATATCTTGCTAATGTTAATGGAGCCTCTCTGAATGTCCTGTGTTTGAGAAGTTAAGCAAGAGCATTCAGCAAGTGTTCACTGTGGCCTTTCGCAGGGTATAGGAAATAAATGACTCGGTTCCATGTGGATTAAATTCAGGATCTCCACAGGACTATGCAGAGCAGCCTTGGTCAGTGGTGTGTCATGTTCCTAAACTTCCCTGGAAGTTTTACTCAAGACTTACTACCTTTCATTTTAGCTTCTTCTCCAACAATCCTTCTTGCTTCATGTTTAAGAATTGATTTTTTTTCTAAGAGCTCCCCTTTGATAACATTGTTTTAGAAATTAACAGTCACAAACATTCTATTGTTGACGCTGCTTTCAGAGGGAGATGAAGAAGATGAAGCCAACAAAATAGAAGCTTTACATAAGAGAAGAAACCTTCTGGCTGCCTTTAGCAAGCTGATAATTTATGACATTGTGGACATGCATGCAGCAGCAGATATCTTCAAACACTATATGAAGGTACAGGCCCTGCACCCTCCTGTCCTGACTGAGCCCAGTCTGCAGTGTTGGGGCTTCTCCTGCCATCCCTGCCAGGACTGTGGTTACAGCCCAAACACTCCTGAAAGCTTTTTCAGCTTTATTTGATCTTGTGTAGTACTTTTTCCTTTCTAAATGACGCTTGGCACTGAGCAGCAGCGAGCGCTGACCTCACCCTCTTTGTAGCACATGTGCTTTAGTTAAGGCAGCAGCAAAAGCTGGTCCTGAATTGCTGAGTATTTCCAGGGAGGCTCCAATCTACAGAGAGGTTCCTACCCTGCTCCTGGGATTCATCTCTAGAATCCCCAATGAGTTACTGGTTCCATGTCATGTTCCACTGTCAGTCTCCCAGGCTTGGTGCTTGCCATGAGGGGCAGGGTTCTTCTGCGAGGAGGCTGGTTTAAACAGGGCAGCAGGGAAAAAAGCTCTCTCTGGTTGTGCTGTAAGGGGGTCTGTGGTAACTGAGTTATCTTCTCAGCTTTGGCTGCTTCCAGAGAGCTTTTAGGCCCAGTGAAGGTCAGAAGGACCTCAGCTCCTGCTGCCCCTGTACCTGGGAGTTTGCCTGCCAGAACAGGCACATCAGCAGTCCTGCCACTGACCCTCAGGTCCTGTCCCACCTGTCTCTGCAGGGGATTGGTCATCACAGAGGTGATGGCCTTTGCTCTAGACACTGTTTGAGATGTTGATGTGAAATGTAAAGGGTTGAACTTGAAATTCTCCTGCTGTTCATCAGGCGCACACAGCACAGCACAATAAAATCCCCAGGACACAGTAGCCTTCAGTCAGAGTTAGTCTTGCTTAGGGATTGTTTGCCAGAGTGGGAGTTTGAAACTGAAGCTGTCACCATCTAGGTGAGTTCCCTCCCTGCTGCTCCAGGTTGGGATTCTCCTCTCCCCACACCCCTCCTCTTAAAACTGGGGAAGAGGGAGAGAAATTTAATTTAAATTAGTACCAAAGAAGGCAAAAGCAATATTCTAGAGGCAATGAAAACAAGTGACTGCAAATGCAGAAATATTGATGAGGCTGAAAGAATACTGCTGGGAAAAAAAAATACATTCCCAGCTTGGAATTTGTAATGATAATACAGCTTTTCTACCCAGATGAGCAGCACCATAGGCTGTGGCTTTCAGCAACCATTCTGTTAACATAAAGAGAAACAGCACTCCATGCTGACTCATTCCTTACTCCACTTTCTGGCTTTAGTGAATTCCTGTCCCCTCAGTGTACAAGGGGCACACACCTCTGTGCTTGAGTCTGTTCACACCTGCTTCTTAAGGGGGTGTTGGATCCGTGTCATGTTGTTGCTTGGAATTGGCAGTCATGGGTCATCTTCATCACAGGCTTGGTTTGGGGCAGGAAATGCTCTTTCATTTGGTTTTCAGCATATTTGTTACAAAAGATAATAAATACAGACGTTCCCTACCTTATCATAGGGTTCAGTTTAAATTTTGATACTGAAACTTTGCCTCCTACTCACACCAAAAATAAGGATTTGAGCAACTGCTACCTTTTCAAATCGAGAATTACAAGTAATCTTTCTCTTGGGAAAACTGTAAGAAATTGTAAAAGAGATTTGATTTGATTTGATTTGATTTAAAGGGTTTGTTTTGGTTGTTTTTTCACTTTTTTTCTTAGTACTACAATGACTATGGAGATATCATTAAGGAAACCCTGAGCAAAACCAGGCAAATCGATAAAATCCAGTGTGCAAAGACACTCATTCTCAGTTTGCAACAGGTAAGAACACTGATTTTTTTGTTAAAAATGCCTCATTACAAAAAGCCCTGGCCAGGATTTCCTCTGGTGCACTTTACAGGGAAACAGAAATGCTGGAGTTCCTTAGAACATTTTCTTCATTTCCCTGCTCCCCAGTTCAGGCTGTCACTGCTCCTTTGTCTCAATAATCTCTGTCTCCATAGGCTCACACTGACAAAGTTTGGGCAGATAAAAATGGAAGGGAGGGAGAGAAGAGCCTTGGAGGCAGTTTGGTGCAGGCTGATTCGTGGTATTTGTTTATTGATCCTGAGTCAACAGGAAGAATTAGGATGGCTTTTTCTTATTAGCATTTGCTGAAGTAATGCATCTTCCTTATATATTTTGTCTAAATACTAAATACTAATGAATTTTTCAAATTCCAAGCTAATTAGGTCTTCCAATACTGTTAGACATGTTTTTTCCCAAAAAAATTTGCTTTACATCAACCATAAATTACTGCCTAGTGATGAAATCTATCAGATAACAGCACAAAGTGCACTAAATACCACTTAGGCCCTTGAAGTCCCAGCTATAGCCATTGCACAGAGAAATTACTTCTGCTAATTAGATGTTCTCAAATGAGCTGGACCTCCAAAAATTCCTTCCTAAGGGATTTCCTGTAGCAATCTGGAAGCTGAGAGAGTTCTGTGCAAACCTGAGAAAAACAGATGTACTTGCAGAAGAATCAGAGAGTGTCAAAGCAGCCCCTGTCTGTAAAACTTAAGGAGTAGGAAACAGGTGCCACAGATCAGTCAGGCTGACAAAATTCTGTGAAAAAAGTAATGAGAGGAGCTCTTTGGAAGTGCCTTAGTGACAGGTAGCAGCCAGTGTGGATTTGTCAAGGAGGAATCACGTCAAATTAAGCTGCTGTCATTAATTAGATGGTGACAGAGCTTGTGGAGATGAGTGAAACAGTCACTGTAATGCAGCCTGATTTAATATCCTCACTTGCACTGTCTGCCAGGAGGCTCTCAGCAGGGTAAGTGGAGGTGCAGGAGAGGTGGAACTGACTGGGAAAGCACCGAGCACTTCAATACTGTGCTGGGAGGGCTTTGGAGGCAGCGGTGCTGGGCAAACAGGCACTGAGGCTCCAGTGCAGGAGCTGCAGTTTTGATCAAATTCAAAGCACCACCTGATCTAATGGGTGATGGAGGTGCTTAAGAGAACAGCAGGGGAATGCAGGACCTTGATGAGTTGGGAGAATGATAGATGGAATTCAGGGAAAGTAGGTGCAGAATTCCACCAAAATAGCTCTGCACAAGGACAAGATGGGGGACAGCTGGCAAACAGCAGTGGGACAGAAGAAATTCTGGCAAGTGGCAGGGACTCCGTTATGTCTCAGTGCAGAGTGTTACGTCTCATCCCAAAGGCCATTCTCAGATGGAGCAGGGTTAGAACCCAAGTCTTTCTCAGCAGAAGTGTTTCCCAGCTCACAGATGTTAACCTCTGAACTCTCTCTGCAGCTGTTCAATGAGCTTGTTCAGGAGCAAGGTCCCAACCTGGACAGGACATCTGCCCACGTAAGTGGCATTAAGGAGCTGGCCCGACGGTTTGCCCTCACTTTTGGCTTGGATCAGATCAAGACAAGAGAGGCTGTGGCCACACTACACAAGTGAGTGGTGGTAAATAAACTAGATTTTTATACTACTTCAGATTAAAACTCTTGTTTGGCATTCCCTTTCTAAAGGTACATAATCTCAACAGGCCATGGAATAATGATATAATTTTTTCTACTTTTACTAAAGGGTTCTGCGTGTATATAGGTAGAAAAGAAACAAACTAGCTGCTACATAATAATTTTTTGGAATTTACTGGCATGGCTATGTTTGTTTATCTCGGTTGGGTTGCCTCTAACCACTGGTTCTTTGTTCCACACCACTGTGGATTCGGGAGGAACCAAGGGCTTTTACAAAGATATTCCAAAAATATTTTGGAAATCTTTTAAAGTGGACTGGAACTTGTTTATCCAACTACTGCTTAGAAAAGTGTGGAAAGGTTCTGCTAAATTTAACTTATGACTTGGCCATTCCATGAAATTTCAAATGCTAAGGTTTGCTGTCTCAAAGACTCAGTCCTTGAGACCAAGATGAGCACAGCTTGGTCAGGATGCAGCAGATACCATCCTGAGTCAGGGGACACTCATGCCTTGCTGGGTGAGGGAAGGGAGAGTGTTCTCTTCAGTCCCTGAGGACAGCAGAACCGAGGGTGTCCCTGCTCGGGGGACTCAGTTCTGTGCTCTGGCTGCAGAGGTTGGCTCCTGTTTGGTCTGAAACACCGCACAGAGCTGCTGTCCCTGGGCTGCCCCTGCCCGGCTCCCACACTGGGCAAGTACCTCTTCCAGGGGCTGCCCATGTGCTTGTCTGGGGGGCCTCACCAATCACAGGAACTCAGCATTCCCCTTTGTCCAAAAGCAGCTGTTTGCTAGTAATGGGGAATAACCTGATGGGATCTGAGGATACAAACAGTTTCATCACAGCTCAGATTTGGGACAACTTGTTTGGGTTTTGGGTTGGGTTTTCTTGTTTGCTTTTTTGGTTTCTTGGGGGTTTTCTTGTTTTCAGTTTTTGGGTTTTTTGTTGCATATGTCTGAACATCTTAATATTTCTGTACTGTAGAGATGGCATAGAGTTTGCCTTCAAATATCAGAATCAGAAAGGACAAGACTACCCACCTCCTAACCTTGCTTTCCTGGAAGTGCTTAGTGAATTTTCTTCCAAACTCCTGCGACAGGACAAAAAGACTGTGTAAGTAATGCTCTGTTTCCTTTCTGGGGCTCTGTTAATCCCTGCAGTGTGGGTCTCAACTCTCACCTTTGAGGTTTCTACAATCTAACCAGGGCTGCAGAAAGTCCCTGTGAGACATTTCACATACATACTTACTCATCCTTTTATGTTTTAATGTAATAAAAATAAATGGGAAAAGAAAAATAAGTCCCACTAATGAGGTGAGTTTAAGGCCTCCCAAAACAATGTTGTGGAAAATTTCTCATGGTCTACTGAAGATAAAAAGTCCTTTTTTAGGCTAGAAGAAAAAAAAATTAAACATTAGCAGTGCAGGGAATTTACAGGCTGTCACCACTTCAGTAACAGTTGTTTCTGTCATATATTTATATAAATTGTAAACCTGAATTTGTTGTTTCTTTTAATATATTGGAAGAGGACTCCAGTCAAACATCAGCCAAGCACTCTGTGCCCAGTGTGGAAGTGAATTCACTGAATAACTTTATGACCAGTTTAACAGTGCAGTTGCCAGATCTGCTGATTTATGGTTATAGGTGTCTTTCCAGTCATTCTGTGACCACACTGAGTGTTAGTCAGAAAGATCAGCTGGAATGACCTCAACTCACTCTTTCTGTCAGACCTTGCTGTGAAGATTTGACAGATGTTTTTCTGTGAAGACATTTCTTTTAAAGGACTTTTCTGTTAGGGTTTACAACTATTACTATTACAGCTTTACCTGTGCAGAAAGAAATGCAGCTTGGTTAACTTTGTATATTTTTTAATGTGTACCACACTTGAACCAATTTCACTTGTTCATTGTATGAATAATTTCTGAATTCAGCAAACACTGTAGGACAAATAGTTAAACAATCATCCAGTTAGGCTGTCTTGCCACTCCATTTGTGCCTCTGCTCTTCATTGTTATATCCTGGAATCTTGTCAGCCTGTTCTTCAGGAAAGGACTTAAGGAAGGACAGCAGGATTTTATAGCTTGTCTTCCTAGCTGAACTGTAGATTCTCCTGCACAGGTCTAAGTGCCACTGGCCTGTTTCCTGTTGAATTTAGTGAAGTTTAGCCTTTCAGTAGGGTCATCCCTTCCGCAGGTTTCCAGTCTGACATTTAAAGTTACGTTATACTGTCCCTGACAGCTTCTGTTAACCTGAGGCTTTGCAATTCGGTTCTTTGGGACATTTTGTCCCTTCACCTTTGGTGTTGCCATTTGAATTCTTTATCCAAGCTTCCCCTGCCCTCATACACAACCAGTGGCTTCTCCTGCAGGACTGTAAGGGTTGCTGTGGTGGAATATCTGTATCTGAGCTACTGACCTTAGCTGAATCTGATGATGATGAAAAGAAATAGGTGCTTTATGGCCTGATTTATCTGATGTGTGCCCGACTGCTGTGTTGGGATGAGCTGAGCCCTGGCCCAGACCCCACGGGCCGTGGTGACCATGAGAAGGGTCAGCACAACTTGCTGACATGTAAGGATTCTGTGGGGGTGGCTCCACTCCTGCCCGGAGTGCTCCACTGGTAGGACGGGGCTGGGATGCTGGATTTGCCCTTTTCTGTAGCTCCTCCAACCCACAGGGACCTCTGCCCCGCCACAGGGACTGCCTGTGTGCAGGAAGGTCCGTGACCACCATCTGCTGGAGAAGTCCCATGTCTGGCATCACTTCCCTCCCTCCCTGCCCAGAGAGCCTCCCCAGACTCAGCAATGGACTTTTGTCTGCAGCCAGAAGTGCTCTGGAGCCCTCAGTCTCAGGAACACGTGGCTGCCTGGCTGCCCAGGTTCTCCAGCTTGGCTTCCCTGCCTCCACCCCCAGATCATCCCCCCCAGAGCCTGCAGGTATCGGGGTGTTGCTCCAGGAGAGCCTTCCTGGCAGGGTCCAGCACACCCTGCTGTTCCACAGGGCTTCTGCTTCCTTCTGCTGGGCTGCTGGCTTTTGTCTCTGGGGCTAGAGAACGGAGAAGCTTCCAGTTTGGGAATGAAGCAGCCACACTGATTTAATTTAATTTTCCTAGCCTGTTAATCTGGCTACTCATTTTATGAGTAACCTTCAGAACTGGTGATAGGCATTTATGGATTTATTCAAATCTATGGATTTCACATAAAACTGTTCATGTAAGGTGCCAGACTCACAGCTGGGGAAAAAAAATTTGTAATAACCATTAAGGCAGATACAAGCAGGGAAATCCTGAGGAACTAATGTAGGACAGAAGAGAGGAGATTGTCCTTGGAGGCATTTATTTCCATTTATTTCCATTTATTTCTCTCAAAGACACAGTTGGCTTTGATTGGACACTGACTAGAGGGTGTCAGGTGAGGCAGAGCCTCAGCATGGTGTTCTCTCTGGAAATTCAGAGTTGATGAGAACTGTCAGTTTGAAGCTCCCCCAAAATGCTGAGCAGAAGATGTCTCAAGTTTGGCATCTGGGCAGTAAAGAACTCCCAAGTGGTGTCATTTTCCTCCTTCACAATTTGGCCATAAACATGTAATCTGGTTCTATAAATACAAACTGGAGGCAGAAAAACCTCTAACTTTCCTAGATTCTTCTGCAAGTAGACTCTCTAAAGCCATGAAGCACCCAAGTGGCACGGCTGGGTACCATGAAATAGAGAATACATGAAGAATTTCCCATTACTGCCAGGTTTGGGAGTTAATATACACATGAAAATGGGAAGGAGGAAGCACTGACAATATTCAATAAAACAGTAGACAGGAACCTGCTGTTTCTTGAACAAAGTTACACCATTCAATGAATCAAAAAACATGTGATTGTTACCCTGGCACAAGCAGTGTGGCTCCTGGGCCTGTTCTGGAGCTGGGCTGTGTAACAAGCTCTGAGCTGCCATGAGCTAACAGAGGAAACCCCTGCCTTTCCATGTGGAATGTGTGGAATTGACTCCCACTGCTGGCAACCTGGCAAGGTGGTATTAAAGGAAATCGTGACTGAGAGGTGCAGGAAGTGATGCTGAAGTACCTGAGCTCTCTTACCAAACTTTCGAATGTTTGGCTCTACAGCCTGAAACTCATTAGAATCACATTTATATAGATTTGCATGTTCATTTTAGAAATTACTTCTAATTCCATAATTAAGTAATCAATGGAACAAGAAAGCAGTTCCTATGCCCTCCAGACCATAAGGGAGTTGTTGGTTCTCCCTTTCAGTTAGCAGGTGTGCACTGGACTTCTCCTGGCAGTGGACCAGGTCCTCAAGTCCTTTATGAAAAACAAATGCCTGCATTTGAGTAACCCATTTCTCTTGCTCCACGATGCCAAAGGACATCCTGCATCCTTGCAGCAGTGGCTCTGATGCAGCCTGGCTGCTGGCACAGTGTCTCATAGTCCCTGTCCTTCCTTTCCAGGCACACCTACCTGGAGAAGTTCCTGACAGAGCAGATGATGGAGAGAAGAGAGGACGTTTGGCTGCCGCTGATCTCGTACCGGAACTCGCTGGTGACGGGCGGCGAGGACGACAGGATGTCCGTGAACAGCGGCAGCAGCAGCAGCAAGGCCTCCTCTGTCAGGAACAAGAAGGGCCGACCCCCCCTCCACAAAAAGAGAGTGGAAGGTTGGTGAGGGCTCAGGGCTTTGGCACTCGGTACACTCAGGGGAGGGGGGTTCACCAGTCCATGCAGGAATATGTGATTATTCTGGATGCGGCAGAACCAAGAAATCTGTTCTGTGAGTTCTGTCAGGCCTGGGCATGTCTTTAGGGGAAATACCACCACAGCCCCCTGGTCTTGTTTGTCTTGACCAAAACTGGCAATCAGAACAGTTAAAAGCTGTTACTGCTGGTGGAAGAGGTGTGAGGTTACCTGCTCTTTCTCACTCTTGACTGCTGGGCTTCTGTCTGTGCTTCCCTCTGGGCAGTGGTTAATTCTCAGGGATTTGGAGCAGATTGCAGGCAGAAATTCTGATAACAGATCTCTGTTGTTGTAGGACCATTGTGGAACACTAAAAAGCCACCATTTTTGTTTAAAATAGTACTGATATCTAGTGTTGTCTGCATTTACTCTTTCTGGGACCTCAGATGTGTTCATCAGGAATCTGGCTGTGATAGGAAATTTCTTACAAGGCTGCATCTGTTCCTGGTCAATCTGTGTGATGTAATGTGTTAGTATTAGTATTTTGTGAATACTAATTTGCTGCTCCACTATACAGTAGATGTGAGTGGGATCTTAAACTTCAGGGGTTTTTCCAAGGTCAGTATCTGTGACAGTAACCCTTCAGTAAGGAATCGAGTGCCCATTTGCCTGAATATGCAGCCATTTCCCAAAATATTCCTCCAAAGTTTGCCCCTACAGCCAGGTCCATTCTCCGCTGTGGCTCATGTTGAGCCGTCCCTGCACCAAGTCCTTTGGTTTCTCACAGCCAGGCCCGAGTACTGGTACATAAAATATTGGATCCTTTCTTCAGGCACTGTTTTTCTTCTTTAAGGATGCCAAGATTTTCATAGAATTCAGGTACTGACATTTTCTTCTTTCCTCTTTTTGCCATTTTCATTCTATTCTACTATATTTTACCAATATCTTTTTTTACCCTAGGAAGTGTAGTAGCATCTTTGCTTCCCAGTAAGGCAAATCTCAGGCTTAAGATGTAGTTTTTAGGCTTTGCTTACCTCATACTCTTCTGTGTCACTCACTTTCAGTGATCAGTAGAAGGGAGAATTGATTTCCAACACTTTCCATTTGAGAATTTTTTTGTTTGTTTGTTTCTTTCATTCCCACTCTAAAGGATCTAGAACAGGAGAAAGATCACTGCAGAAATTACTGTGGCATGAAAGAGCCATATCCAGTCCCCTCTGGCTCCTTTCTCACCTAAATCCAGCACAGACTGGCTTGGAGAACCTTCCCTGTTGCTCCTGAGAGGAAATGTGCTCTGTGACATTTCTTTATGATGCCTTAAGGAAATCAATAGGTTTTTAAAAAATAATCCCTAACATAAAAATGATTCAAAGGTAAATTTGAGAATAAATAGGCAGCTTTTCAGACAACATTTATGCCTAAAGGGTGGTAAAAGGCAACAGAAGAATGAACAGATCCATGGACATCTCCATCTACTTTTCTCACCACACATTTCCTGTGAGTGTATCTGTGATCTTGCCATCTCCGTTGTCATCTTCTGTCTTTCACTCCTGTAACTGAATTCCTTTCTACATGTTTCTGGCTGAACACTTCCTGCTCTGACCCATTCTCAAGTCCTCCCTTTTCCCTCCTCCCTCCTTTGCTCCCTTCCCAAAGCACAGGATCCCAGCTAGACCTTCAGTTATCTTTATCTCATTATTCTTGCTGAGTTAAAGTGTCTCCTCCCCGCTCCACTCCTGTGGTTCTGACAATTCTGAAGATCCCAACCAATCAGATTCTGGGATTTGTGCTCCACCTTGTCTTAGTGTTTAACTGTCTCTTGGTTGCTGTAGTGTGTGAGATTAACAGTCTCCAGTTGTAAACTCAGGAATTACCTTGGTTATGTTCAAGATGCCCAGCAGTTGAGGCCTGCTGCAGTATGGCTTTGTTTGCAATGGGGTTTGTGTTTGTTCCCTTTAAACTGTTGTTATTGCTGGGAATAGAGGGTAGTAATACTTAACAGAATCTAAAATTAGAGCTGAAAATCTTATCATTCCAGGCATTTATCCAGGTGATCCCTTAGTGCACACTTGTTTGAATGCTGCCCTGCATGTGGTCAGAAATTAGCAGTGATTTCAGTGTTCTCTCTCTAGATGAGAGCCTGGAAGGCTCCTGGCTGAACAGGAATGAGAACATCCATACTCCAGGGACACTGCAGACACCTCAGCTCACCTCCACTGTCCTGAGAGAGAACACCAGACAAATGGGAGAGCAGATCCAGGAGCACGAGTCGGAGCAGGGATCTGAACAGGATTTTTTACACAAGTAAGTGTTGGAATTTCAGCATCAAATACAGTCAGCCAGGCAAAGGAATTGCATGTAGTTTACAGTGATATTCTTAGCCTGTGGCTCCAGAGATGCTGTGCTGATTTGCAAAGCCACCTGGAAATGCCTTGACTACAGCTCAGCAATACTTGGATTATCTTCAGGTCCCAGGAAAAAGACGTCATAATGAAATAATAGTAGAAATTCCTTGTATTATAACTATCTCATAGCATAGCCATGCAGTTCTGGTTAAATCCTCCTAGTGCTTGTGTCCCAGGCTGGGTTGAATTGTTTATTTGGAAGACATGTAGATACTCTTATTTTCTTCCCCCCCACCTGATATCAGAGTTAAGGTTCTCCAGACATCCTGATAGATCTTTTTTAAATTTCCAGGTGCTGAGCTAGTAATTCCTGATTTGGGGTAATTGCCTTAAATTGTACATTCTTTTTGTCCCTCTGCTCCCATTTTCTCACCTCCATTCAGAGAGAAAGCATTGATTATTTTCTGTCAGTGGTTGCGTGGCCGTGGGTGTTGGCAGCAGCGCTGCCAGGATGCAGCGCTGAGCACAGGCTGGCTGTGGTCACACTGGTGACCCTGGCTGGACACACAGCCCAGGCAGAGCCCAGGGCACCTTCCCTCCTTGCCCCCATGGCTAGGGAGAGCTGTGCTCAGGGCTCCTACGTGCCTTTCTGAGGCCAGGGATTTCCCTCCTATCTCCTGCCTCCCCAGGTGTGGCCATAACTTCCATGTGATTGATGAGGAAGATGTTGAGGCTTTCAGTTTCTCCTTAAGAATTTTCTATTCTGCAGTAAAACCAGACTGAACTAAAAATTTCCTTTCTGTCCCTCTCTGGTCGCACCCTTGGCCCAGCTGTGTCTCTCTGTGACCATTCCATTACTCTGGAAGTGAGACAACTTCCCAGTGCTGTGGTTTCCTCTCAAGCCTGGTGAGCAGCCACCCTTAAATTCTGCAAGGCCCTCCTGTGTTCCTGGGGAGCTGAGCAGGCTCTTGCCCAGCGCGTGAGCCCCCTTTTCCTCTGTCTCAGGCCGTGCTGTGAGCACAGAACTGTGGGCCAGGGCAAAGAGCACCTCTCTTCTCTCTGCTCCTTTGCAAGAGTGGGATTCCACGTGGGAGTTCCCAGTGTGAACTGACAGTGGGGAATGGGAACCCTTCCTATTCAGCCCTGACTGGCTGTCACATTTCCTCCAGGTTAGCTTAGGAGAGCTAATACTTGCCACAACTACAGAGCCGCTTGAACCAACAGGTTCATGTTCAGGTTTGGTTTTAGGCTGTTTTCCCATGGGTTATCCCAGTTTATCCTGTCAGGCTTATTAGGGTGCAAGGGTGCATAGTACAATAAAACTGTACTGGTACTGGTGCTGCTCCAGAAGAGCTGCACACAGTTTGCTGCTGTTTCCTTGTGCTGCACCACACAAATTGAAGCAGAGGCATTGCTGGTTGGTGGCATCAGCAGGGCAGCCTGGAAGGTATTTACATGTGGATGAGATACTGGCCCTTAAGTTGATCAGGGTATTTGTGTAAAAACCATTTTTATCTGTTACTAATTTGGATCCATTTGCTCATATTTTGCCTCATCTGACACAGTGAAGTAGTATTTAATAGTAACAAACTTCAGAGGTGCTCCCGCTCTCGGTGCCTGCCCCTAATGAAGGAGTAATGTCAGTGTTTCCATACCTGCTTTCATTGCAACAGCTAATTGATTTTTTTGTGCACATACAGTGAGAGGAGACAGACTGTAGAAGGGAATCCAGAAGATGTGTACAATGATGGATGGGATTTAATTATCCTAATCTGAAGCATGGCCAGACACAGAACTTGGAGAGAGAAACTTTCCCCAAACAGGCAGCTCAGAACTGTTACTGCTGTCGGTCCTAACTTGCTCGCTGTGTGTCAGTCCCCAGATGCAGATCTCGTGGCTGGGCCAGCAGAAGCTGGAGGATCTCAATCGGAAGGACAGGACAGGAATGAACTACATGAAAGGCAGGAGTGGCGTAAGGCACGCAGTGTAAGTGCTCACAGCCTGCTGCCCTCAGCAGAGCCACGTGCAGGACACCACAGTGAAATGTTACCTTCCTGCTGGTCGCCAGTCGTTTCTGTGCCACGTCACCCTTGTGGTGAAGGCAGAGGGACAGTTTGTAGTGCTGGGATGGATCCAGCCCAGCACTGCTGCTCTCTGACCGTGGCCAGACACCAGGCCCAGTGAGAGGGTGCAGTTCTCCATTCCTCTGTCTCAGCCTTCAGCTGTTTCCATGTCACAGGGGTTCCATGATTTGTGTGCTGTGTAATTCCCTGTGAGCCTGTTCCTGTGTCTGTGCTCTCCATCCTTTCTTTGCCAAGGTGTCCCCTGTGCAGTAATGGAGGGAACACACGTGGGTGAACACTGGGGCCCCTCATGCTCTGTGCTGATCCCACCGAGTCCTTCAGCATGGGGGCTGGGAATCCTTACAGCCTTTGGAATTGGGCTTGAAGGCGCTGCTGGAGTCCCAGGACTTTAGCAGTGATCCTGGCAAACAGCATCACTCCTCCTTGGTAAAAGGGCAGGCAAACACAAGAGGAGTTACTGCCCTGTTCTTGCTGGGGACAACTTTTACTGGTCATGGTGCTGTCGGTGGGACTTGCTGCTTTAGCCTGGGCCAGGGCTTGGGGTGGGGACTTCATGTGCGATTTTCCTCCTGTTGGCATTCCAGAGAGCCTGTTGGCTTTACCCTCAGCATCAGGGTTTGAGTGAAGGCATTACATGATAGGATTTGAGCATTCTTTTTAATGACCAAGATCAAGGCTGGGAAGTTTCTCTGTCTGGAAATGACTCTCTCTTTGTTTAATCAGACGAGGTCTAATGGAAGATGACGCTGAGCCCATCTTCGAAGATGTAATGATGTCCTCAAGAGGCCAGCTAGAGGACATGAATGAAGAATTTGAGGACACAATGGTCATTGATCTGGTCAGTAAATCTTATCAGTGGCAAGTTTAAAACAGTTGAAAGCTAATTTAAAAGGAATTTTAGACGTGTAAACAAAAACCTCCAAAATTTTGAGCCTGGCCTCCAGCTGTCTGTTAGAGTGGAAATGATGTGAGCACTTCCCAGAGCCTCCAGCTGCAGGCTCGAGCCCAGTGGGTTTGCTCCACAGCTATAGACATGGAGTGTTGCTTAGTGCTGCTTCTCCCCAAGACTGTGTTCCTGCGCAGCGCAGGCAGCAGCACCGTCACACACCTGGGACTTGTCAGCCTGCAAGGATCAGCTTAGGAGCTGCAGGCCAGGCTAACATGGCTCTTTGTGCAGCCACGATGTGTCAGGCTGGCACGGCCGAGGGGTCTCTTTCCCTTTCCTGGTTGGTGTGATTTGGAGGAGGTGTGCTGGGCAGGGATCCTTACTCCAGGTCTCAGTAGGTCACAGCCAGAGGGAGCACAGCCACTGACTGGTGTGAGGGTGGGAGCTCCTGAAACAGGAATTGCTCCCGAACAGGTCCCATCATCAGTGGCAGCCCCAGGCCCTTGCAGCAGTGCCCTGACTGCTGGGAGAAGTTCCTTGCAGCACTTACCTTACCTGGCCTCCCCTCTGGAATGACTGCGCCCTTGTAAAATGGGATAAAGGAGCAGTTCACTTTACACACCTCAATATTTTTATGCCTTTCTATTTCTCTTTTCACATCCAAACAAGCCCTAGGTTATATTAGGACTGGGCTACAGTGTCTTGGGAAAGAAAGGCTGCTGCATACTGAGGTTATTGCCAGCACTCATGTGATTACCAAGAAACATCCAAGACAAGGACAGGAAGGAATTGATCAAGCCAGTGAGGCTCACATTTACTCTTGTGCTTCTGGGGAAGGACACCACCAAGGGTTTATGTCTCAGAAATATTTCAGTATTTTCAGTACCCTTTTTGTTGGTAAATCCATTTTTGACCATGCCAGAGCTCAAGTTGCACTAGGAACTTAAAGCATAAAGACAGTTAAGAGGGAGTTTCTGTGCAATCTGGCCTACAGTCCCAAAACAGAAACATCCTTAAGTCGGCAAGAACCTTGGGCAGGTCCTTAACTACGAGCACAGAGTTTGAATTAGAATCCATCAGCTTTGACCCCAATATCCGAGAGCAGAGGGAGTGCTGTCCTGTGTCCGGGCGTGCCTTTGGCCCGCAGGTTTTGTGGCACTGGGGGGCAGGAGGGCGGGCACAGGAGGCCCTGCACCGGGCAGGGCTCCCCGTGCCCCATGCTGTTCCTACTCCGTGTGTTGCAGCCGCCGTCGCGGAACCGGCGCGAACGCGCGGAGCTGCGGCCGGACTTCTTCGACTCGGCGGCGATCATCGAGGACGACTCAGTAAGGACTGGCTTGTTCTGCTTGCTGGGAGCTCCGCTCTCGTCCCACCCCGCGTAACTGCTGTCTTTTCCCCTTTTCCAGGGATTTGGCATGCCCATGTTCTGAAGTCTGGCGAAGACCTTTTACAAACTTGGAACTCTATTGTTTAGAGCTAGAGGCCTATATACTGTGATAGCTTGTATGAAAACCACATTTTTGATGTGATACGGTTTGATTTTTAACCAAATGATTGAGGTCAACCCCTTGGTGTAGTGACGGAGAGAAGAGGAGCTTCTTAATGACACACGGGAATGTTGGCCAATCCAGTCACCTCAGAAGGGCTGACCTAAAAAATCATTTGTATCCCCGTTCTTGACTGTCCTAATACGGATTTTTTTTTTTTCTGGATGACGAGGAAGTTTTAAATTGTTAAGACAGCTGTCAAAATAAACACTGTTCTACATATGTTTTCTGAAAACAACATTGAGTGAAAACAGAACTTTTTAACTTTATTTTTCTGCTGTACAATTTAAAACAGTTTTAACATTTGCCTTTTTATGTTTTCAAAGCTAGCCATTTTTATTAAACCTATGCCTATCAGCCACTGACTAGCAAGGCTGCTGTAAGCAGGTCGTTCTGGCTACGGAAAAGTGTTTTGGAACACACTGGATTTGATTAACATTATGGTACGCTTATGTCCTCTCATAGGCATGGAGAAGAACACTCTCAGAGAAGAGGTTAGAATTCTAATGACGTGCATCTCTGCCAAAAAATTTCAGATTCTGATATGATAAACCCAGATTTTATACTCTTGAGAAGATTTATTTTTATTTATAATGGGACATAAAGTAAGAGATGTCCATGAAGCCACTTTTCCAACAGATGCTGTGTAACATTCATTTTATATAGCACATGGGGACACAAAAACAGTAAATTTTCTATTGGTACTTGCTCTGTGCATTTTTAGCAACTTATACCAGCAAATAAAGTATTCTCAGTAAAACACACAAACGGTTCTCAAGTAATCACTTTGCTGTTTTTACTACCTACTTCAAGCCTGCCAACACAAGGTACATAAACAGCAACTTTCCTATTAAAAAAAAAATAGTTCAAGGGTGGGGGAAAGGATCACTTTAGCATACTAAAAGTAATTTTAACTGTACCATAAAACAGAGTCTACTTTCCATGCCGTAAATACCCTTTTCTGCTATTTTTGTAAATTAATTTTGCCAGTTAGAAGTACTGTATGTGCTGCATAGAAATTTGTGCTTAGATGGTGAAGTTCTTAAGCTTACAATGGAATACAGCTACATTTTCAGTGTTAACTGTGCATATTGAGAGTAATTCTTTGGAAAAAAAAAGATTTTTCAAAAAACCTAAAAACGTCAAAAAAAATTCCAAAAAACCCCCAAAACATTCTCAGCCAATCCATTGTACTAAGATATTTTTCAATGTCTTCAATAATTTGGAATGTCATTATGCTTCGATTTTATGACTCGACGTAGTAGCTGCTCCTTACCCAGCCTGGCCTGGCACCAGCAGTGCTGGCCCTCCACAGCTCCAGATCTCCAACAATTGGCCCCAAAATCTTCATCTTTCTGCACGCAGTAGCAGTTGAGATACAAAGCAGACTGACCCACTTGGAGCACAGCAGTTTCAGAGGTGCTTTAGTTTTAGCACTGCACAATAATCACAGAACTTTTTTCTGTTTCAAGCTTACTGGATGCCAGCCCAACCCCTCAGTGCCCAGCATGGGCAGGGAAAAAGCCCAAATTCACCCAGCCCAGCACCTCACCCAGCTGGGCTTGGCTCTCACAACACGTGCACTTCTCAGACACGGTTGCCAAAAATGTCTGACCAGGTAATTCAGCCATTCCTTAGTGTGGGTTGGGATGTATTGATCCCAAGAAGTAGCTGGAACTTTATAAACCCTGTTACCTCCCTGTGTGCACCCCCAGGGCCTGGGGGCAGGAATGGCTGCAGGACCTGTCCCAGGATCACTCTGTGAGCATGGTGGCACAACAGATGCTGCCCAGTTTGAGTCAGAGTCTCAGACAAACCTTGTGCTTCACAGTCCTCTGTGTGGAAAACTGATTCCTAATTTAACATTGTAGAATACTGTATAACAAAACATTTATTATCATGGTACCTGCAATGGGTCTCCAGTTCAGTTTGCAGTCAATAGGTTTTTGTATTATGAGTGTCTCCTTGATTGGTTTTGCTAGTAATTCTGTAAATTGTACATTTACAATATGAGGTTTTTTTTCCTTTTGTACAATTTAAAACTGATGCTTCACCTTTCATTTAATAAACTATTCAAAATCATGAGTATGATGAGCACCCTCTTCACTATAGTTTTCTTTTAAGTGCTTCTTTGGACCATCACATTTTGTCATCCCATTCAGTAGTAGGAATTCAAGGAATTTATTAAAGGCAAAACTGAGAGGTAGCTTTCATGTAGTCCAGGCTTCACAACCAGACCTGTACTCCCCTCCCTTACCCACTCAGCCTCAAGAGGGATGGAAAACCTCTCTGGGCTTCTTTCTCCCCTCCACCATGATGTGGTTTGGTTGTGGGGGGTAGAGGGGTGGTTAATGTGAGATTGCTGTAAATCTGGGATGGCCCCACACCAGGTCCAAGTGCTGCACTGCTAAAACTTACAATTTCTTGAACTGCCACAAGGTTTGAGAAGAATTTCTCTCTTCTGCTCTATACATCTGAAGTGACCGGGAGTTTCTGGGAAGACGGTGCCATGGGAAAGGCACGAAAGCTCTAACCACCAGCTGGGCTAAATGAAGTTTCACACATTCCTGAAACAAAATGTCCATGTTACTCCCCTGTCTCAGGGAGCAAGGTGCTATTTTTGTCCAACCCATGAATGATTTCATCTCTGTAGTGTTAAAGGAAACTGACTGGTTTATCACCTGGCCGACTTCCTAAGGAAAATCACTGGAGTCAGGAAAAGGAACAACAGGCAGCAGCTGAGGCACAGAGATGATTCAAGGTGTCTACTACTCCCAAGACAGAGCCTGAAGGCTGTCTTCAAATGCTTGTAAGTTATGGCAACTCCTGCTGCACTGAGGAACACAGTAAGTAACTTGCCTTGCTGCCAAGTTTAAGGGCTGCACATTGTTGAAGGGATTTTATTTTGTACCTCTTGTTTTTTTAGGTGACTGGACTTCAAGGAAATTCTCAGAAGCCTGGTCAGAGCAGCTTTTGAGCCTGTTTCCAACTTGTCCTGGTAGAGCAACTGCCTGTTTGGAAATGGAGAGGATCTAAAAGCCCAATTCTTGTGCTGGCAAGGGATGGGAGAGAGGATGGAGTCTGTAGCAATACTGAGGTTAGGAAACAACTAACAATGCTGTACTTTTCTCTTTATGACAAGTAGGTTTCTCGTGGAGTGTCTCCTGACCCTGGGCAGGCT
The DNA here is from genome assembly GCA_013397315.1 of Donacobius atricapilla. NCBI lineage: Eukaryota > Metazoa > Chordata > Aves > Passeriformes > Mimidae > Donacobius > Donacobius atricapilla. The sequence goes on along the minus strand of WBMY01010471.1, from coordinate 119,771 downwards.
GAAGAAGGTGAGGAAGCTGTGTATGTATCCCTACACCTGTCACACCTTCTGCCTCTAAACCAGCTGTACCTTTGGAAAATCTTGGGCAGCAGAAACCCTTACAGTTTGCTCACACTTAACTAACAACTCCCACCATAGCCATGACCCAACACAGTAACATTTCCATTTCCCTTCCCCTGTTGCTGCAGGTGGCTCCATTCCCTGGGACAGCACCAAGAGCCTTTTCCTGCTGAGGCACAGACATGGAGGGTCCTGTAGCTCCCCTGAATGTGCTGCAGCCAGGACAGCCGGTGTGTCTGCAACCCCTGCATCCAAAAACCTGGGGAGCTGGGACTCCTACCTGAAATGCTCCTTTTATGTTGCGCTTTTAGATGATGTTTAGCTGCTGTTTTTTCCCCCCCAGGCAGAGGCTCCACAGCTCTACTCACTGCACTTTCCTGGGACACGGCCATCCTCCCTCTGCCCTCCTTCAGGCTCGTGCTGGGGCCTGAGCAGCAGCAGCTGCAGTGCAGGTAGGGAGGCTCTCTCTCTAACCAATGTGAGATACTCAGAGCAGCCCGGTTTCTACAGCCCCTCCCGGGCCTGGCAGCTGGTGCAGCAGCACTAAATGTGACAGTGGCTGTTCCTCACTGCCTTGGGGCTGGAGGCAAGTTGCAGCTTCTACTGAGCGGGTGAGCAGAGGCCCAGGGCTGATCAGAGTAACACCTCCTGCAGTGGTTCCTGCTGAGGCTGGCAAATGAGCCCAGAGAAGGGAGGCTGGAAGGGGCCTCTGGAGGTCTCTGTTCCAGCCTCTCCTGCATGTCCCACCAAAACTGCCCTTTTTTATCTGCTGTCCTTAAGAGGGGGCTGGCTGTGCCTCCCCTCTGCCACCCACCTCTGTGCTGGGGTTCTGAGACCCAGCTGCTGCAGCCAGCAGGGAATAGCTGCCCCGGGCCAGACTAGCAGAGGAACAGAACAACTGAGTCCAGGATCAGCAGGCCTGCTCTCCAGGCTCTGGAATCCAAGGTCAGGATGTTCCTCTTGGAGTCAGTGGTGCAGGAAGTGGAGTCGGACTCCAAGGTCTGTGGCCAGTGGAATACCCTTGAACTCCACAGGGGTCCAACCTCCTAGCAGTGGGAGGAGGCTCAGCCCTGCCTGAGCCACCTCCAGGGCCTATAGAATGAGGGAGCCAAGGGAATGTTTGACCTTGAGCAATTAGTAACAGCTCACCTGCAGCAGGCAGGGCAGGGTGTGTTGAGTATTAACCACCAAAAAAGGGCTTAGACAAGTGAGCTGGTCAGAGCCCCAAATTAAATATATACTATGATTTATTGATGATTATTGGTAAAATCGAAATGAAAAGAACTGTTTCTATTGCCAAACAGACCTCCATTAACCAGAGAGTTAAGCAGAACTCGTGTTCAGGATGTCTCCCAGCATGGGCAGCCCCTGCTCAGCCTCACAGTGGGATGTTGGCATGTTTCTTCCAAGGACTGGACTGGGATTTACTGGCCAGTACATCGAGGTCATGGCAGATGCGTGTGCGGGTGGTCGAAGGCTGGATGATGTCATCAACAAACCCTGCAAAAGATTAAAAGAAAAAAAAACCCTCAATCTGACCAACCATGAAGTGTTTGCCTCCCAGCCTTCTGTATCTAAGCTAACCCATAGGTTAGCAAAATCGAAACAATGGTTGGAATAAATAAGTTCACAAGTTACAAATTAACTAAATTTAAAATAACCTAAGAAGGAAATATTCCTGAGTCGAATTTTAAATTTTGAATATAACTTGCCTTTTAGAGCACAGTTACTGCTCCAAAACTGGATGTAAAAACAGTGGAAAAACTTGCTCCTAAGAGTTCTGGAGAACATAACTGAACTGGGCCCTACTCTTCTTCAGGCCACTGCTTTGCATCTAGGGCTGTACAACAGACTGTCAAAGCACCTGTGCTTATAAATGAAAAGGCTGAATTTTGAGACACTTTCTACTACCTACACAATTGAAAATGCACTTTGCAGAGCAGTCCCCACTTTTCACCAGGCTCTTTGCAGCTGAAGATGTGCTTGGTGTCCAGATGTTGCCCACATGCACAGGCTGTGGTTCAGCATCACCTTTCTAACTCAGATACAAGTATCTTACCTAAATAACTTACGTGTTAGCAAAAGGTTTACTCAACAGCACAACTTTCTCTCCATGCAATGGCAAACCAAGTAAGACACTGTGTGGGGGACAACCATACCTCTCATGGCAGCAGGGAAGGGGTTTGCAAACTTGTCCACGTACTCCTCCTCTGCATCCACCTCCTTTCCTCTGAAGATGATCTGGACAGCACCCTGGGAACAGGAGGGCTCGGTCAGTGACAGGCCCTCAGCCCTCTGCCCACCTCACAGCCGTGTCCCCCAGGAGCCTCCCCGTGCCCGCAGCACCAGGACACGCCACGGTGCTGGCATGGCACTGGTGCTGCTGGCAGGGCACTGCTGCAGCACAGGGACAAGGGCCTGGACTCACCTTGGCTCCCATCACGGCCACCTCGGCTGTGGGCCAGGCGTAATTCACATCCCCTCGTAAGTGCTTGGAGCTCATCACGTCGTAGGCACCCCCGTAGGCCTGCAACACAAACCAGGGCATCCACTCCAGGAGCAGCCTTGCAGCAGCAACAGCCTGCATGGCTCCTGCAGCTTTTTCTAGTCCAGAGACAAGCACCTGGGGCTGGATTTGACCTGAAGGAGAGCATGAGCATCTCCGCGTTGTGGCAGTGATCTCCTAGGAATAGACACCACTTCAACTAGAGCCCCAAAAGAGCAAGGAAAGGGGCTGCTGGTGGTAACCAGGCCCATCCTGCAAGGCAGGCAGGGAGGGGTCAGTGGGTATCCAGACCAGCAGGCCTCGACCTGCACCCTGCACATGCAAACAAACCAAGCAGGGAGTGTGCTTCTGGAATTTCCTGGCCAGGGAATGCAGCACTCAGGCTCTGCAGTGCTCCGCTCTGGAACTGGAAATGCTCCAGACAGCAGTGATGAACAGATACTGCAGGACTGCAGAGCAAGCTGCAGTGCAGTCCCTGTCAGGGCAGTACTGAACAGTGCAGCAGGGCTACAGGATTGACAAGGACTGCATGGAAATACTAGAACAATGAGGCAAGGCAAAGAAACAGAAAGTTCTTTTTGATTTTTGCCACGATAAGCCAAAAGCATATCAGAAAAATGAGCAGGAGGGGCACACAGCAAGGAGAAGGCTAAGGCTGTAAGGTGCCAGCCCCAGAGCTTATGGCAGTAGGGTGTCGGGTACCTTACGGAGAAAGGAAGATGAGGTAGAGCAGAGCAGAAGTCCAGGGAGGAAAAGAAGCCACATGAGTGTTCAACCTGCAGACACAGCAGAAGACAGATGCAGCCAGTGCTGGGTTTGCAGAGGGAGGCTCAGGAGGCAAGACAGGAGAAAGCAGAATTGCTGCAAACAGATGGCATGTCCTTAGTGAGACAGGCTGGGTGACATGGGACCAGTACTTGAGTGAAGGCACTCCAGGGAGCAGAAACTGGAAGTTCCAGAGGGGTGCACAGACAAAAGGAAGGAAGGGACTGAGGTAGTGGTCTGGGAATAGAAGAAGTGGCCTCTTGTAATGGGATACAGAGACGTGCTACCAAATGGGACAAAGATGCGACAGTGCTAGAAAGCACCCCTGGAACAGACAGACAAAGCTTGGTTTAACTAAAACTGCCGCCAGTGAAAAGAGGAACTCCATGGAATTTGCCAGCTTACCTTTCTGGTGATGACAGTGATCTTAGGCACAGTTGCCTCCGCAAAGGCAAACAGCAGCTTGGCACCATGACGTATAATCCCACCATACTCCTGAGCCGTGCCTGCACAGGACAAGGAATTGCTTCACTCCAGGCAATTCACACAACCCCATCATCCGTCACCAGCAGCAAACCTGACCACCACAGCCGTGTTAGCACCCTGGAGAAGATCGTGCCAGGCAGTGTTCTCTGCAAGATACTGAGCAACTCAAAATTCAGAGCAGCAGCAGTTTGTATGGAAAGTCACAGAAAAAAAGCTCAGCAGATGAGGCTTTCCTAGGAGCGAAATACAGATAGAGCATTTTCCAGACTCCAGCTATGACCAGTAGGAAACAGCCTAGAGTCACTTCTCCAGAAACCTCGTCTTCCAAGCCCCCTCCTTTCTAGAACACAGAGAAAGCAGCTTGGTTACTCTGCCATACTGAGGAGCTACCCTAGCTGTCCTTCCAGGCAGCCCAGGATGACAGACCTTAAAAGACAAAGCATGGATTCCAGAGCACGTGCTTCTGGAGAACAGTCATAGGCAGCAAACAGGAATGCAAGTCATCCAGTGACAGGATGCTCAACACCCTTCTGTCCCGAAGACAGGCTCACCTGATTGGACCTGGAATCAGCAATCCCCTGAAATTTATTTTTAGCACTGTGAATTTCAGACCACTGGATATAACTCTACCATTAACTTTCTAGCAGTTTATTCACCTCCTGACTTTAGCTTTTAGCACATGAGATGATCCCAAATACTCTAAGAGGGTTTTCTGTGGATTTTTTTTAACGTAAATAAAAATTCTTTTGTGAGATTGAAGAACTTACTTGGTAATGTATTTGCTGGCTTAACAATACTGTTTCCCTTCAGGTGTAAGTTGAGTGTCTGAAGATTTCTGCCTACATTTCCAAATGTCTGCTCTCAGCTGCAACTTCACTTCTGGTTCTTGCCTTTCCTTGCAGCCAGTGGGACCTGCCAAGCCCACAGACCCTTCCTGCAGCAAGAATCAGAACAGCCAGGGGGATTCATCCCCAAGGGGCAGCCTGAGCCCAGCTGGGACACCCAACCCAGGCCCAGGAGCTGGGGAGCACTCCCAGACCCCGTTTCTAGTCACAGCCTGTTGCTAATCCACACCTAGAACAGAGCAGCCAGTCACTTCAAGCTTCCAGAGCAAGATCATTCAGGTGTTTGACGTATTTACACTGCCACCCCTGACCAATTAACAAAAACTCTTTTCTGGCCACAGATTTAGTCTCAGCCTTGTTCTAAGTATGCATTTTTATCCAGTTACAGGTTATAAACACTTTAAATGTCATCTCTGCACATCTGAAAACTGGAGGCTACCCAAGTGTTTGGGTCACTGATGCTGAGAGAGGTTTTGTACACTGCTGTGAGCAAGTGTGACAGGTGCTTTCTCCTTCTGTGCTGAACAGGGAGATGGGATGATGAAGCCACTATCAGAATTTGTTACTTAATCTGCTGTTTCTAATGGGCTAATCTTGCCAAATTCCTTAAAACACAACAGTTTCTGGATCATAATCAAACCTCAGGTCTCATCTCCTCAGGTTTGTCTTTTTTTATTTTCTTTCAGTTTATCTGCTTTCAAAGCAACATTCTATTGTGCAATATCAAGTCACTACTTTGAACTAGCTGCATGGAAATAGTTCTGGGATTCTGAGCAACTGCTGAAATCTGAATTGCTGGAGTGTCCACTTACACCAAGCCACTGCCTAATCCATATCAGAGGAGGAGGCTGAGCCTACACTGGGGAGAAAGGAGAGGAACTCCTGGTTAAAAAGTGCCAACTCCATCGTGTTAAAGCAGGAATTGGAATGCTGAATAGTCACATCCTGATGCCTTGAGAACTGCAGAGGCCTCAAGGCAAACCATCATTTATACAACGGTATTAACATTAGATTTGATTGTATAACGTTTAGTCCTCTCTCAACCTGTTTTGTATTTGGATCATTTAAATATTAGCTGCTCAGAGAGCCTGTGCTGAAAGCAGGCTCATCACAGCCCTTTCCTCACGGATATGCCTCTAAACACAGGCATTTCCTGTGAGAAGTGTCTTGGAGCATCGAAGAGACACACAGGGGGGGCCATGCATAACCAAGTCAATGCCAATGAAAACACATTTTTCCCCCCAGAGCTTCACCCTGTCGCCTCAGAGAGGCTGGAAAAGGAAATCTCTTCTGAGGGATCCTGGGGGCTTTGAGTGCGTGCTGGGGGGGTGGGTCAGAGCTTGCCCTGGTGAGGTGGTGCCCTGGCCCAGTACCCCCAGCCCCACAGTGTCTGCCAGCCCTGGCACACTGCAGGCAGCCCCCAGTGGTGCTGAGAGACTGCAAGTCCCACCGGGGGGGAAATGGGCTTTTAACACCAACCCCACCATGCCCCACACTGCCCTCCAAGGGTAAGGCATACCTGGCAGAAACCCTGGGACATCCACAAACGTGATCAGGGGGATGTTGAAGGCATCACAGAACCGAACAAAGCGGGCTCCTTTCACAGAAGAATTTATGTCTAAGCACCCTGAGGTTAAGAACACAGAAAAAGATGTTAGCAACTCCAGGGATCTGCAGTAATTCAAGACAACTTAAAATCACGCTATTTTAGCCGTACTGTCTTCCTAAAACAAAGGAAAAGCTTATCCTGTAGATAATGTGGAGATTATCTGCCATGAAGCTTTCCTGGTTTAGAACTAAGGTCACAGAACAAAGGCTCGTTTCATTTTTCTGATGCCTGTGTGCAAAGACTTTATATCCCAAAATGTAACAGTTTAATTACACACATGTAATTTAAAATATTATTTCTGTGACTTTCTCTTCATTAGTATTTTTCAATCATATTGAAAGATGACAGAGTTCTCCATTAAAAAAACCCAAACATTAAACAGTCCAATAATATTTTGAGAAGGATCAGCATTTCTGGTAGACACATTGCAACGTGTTTCTGTTCTGTTTCAGTGCCGTTTAGAATTATATTATGCACGACTATATTAAAACACATTTTGTATCAAAGTCTCTGTCTGAAAAGAGCTGTTAAAATTTAAAATACTAAATGAAGATTAAATTTATATTAAAACCTTCTGTCTAGTATCTTGATAGTCATATCTTGTAGAGATGAAATGAATGAAACACCGTACTGGGTCACCTGATTTTCCCAAACAAATAGATAAAAGAATTAAAAACAAGGGGTAAACCAGAATGTTCCGATTGGGGAAGGTCACTTAAGAAATTACTGAGTGAAGGAGAGAAAGCAGAATCGCTGGGCAGTTAAGAATGGTGATCTTAGGTAGAACTGCATTTTGTACCTTTATATCCAAACCATGTGAGGTCAAGAGCTCCACTTGTGTGTCTGAAGGCTTTGCACTGTTCAGCTTCAGTGAGATAGCAAAGTCCCCTCACCCTACAGATGAGTTTTAGGGATTTTACTGCCCTGGAAGGAAGTGTGCAGTTTCCATGCCATGACTAACCCAGTTACTTGCAGGCTGCTGCCAAATGAGTGATGCTCTTCTCCCCTCCCACCCCATGTGCAGCTGCTGCTCCTCTTGGGCTGGATGCAGCAGTGATTTAATTACCTGGGAGCAAGATCACCTTGTTGAGCCTAAAGAAATGGTTTGCAGTTCATTTCACAGCTCAGAGCTGCATTACAGTGAGGTTCAAGACAAAGCAAGTGGTAGAAAAACACAGAATGAGTGGAGGAGCACAGAGCACAACAGCTCTGACCTTACACAGCATGCAGAGAGAGACAGGGGCAAGGCTGTTAAGTCTCACACTGGACTCTAACCTGAGGCTACTTTGGGCTGGTTGCCCACGATCCCAACGGTCCGTCCGTTCATCCTGGCAAACCCAACCACAATGTTCCTGGCATAGGTGGGCATGATCTCGAAGAACTCCCTCTCATCCACAATCTGCCAAGGGGAGAGGCAGGCAGAGCTCGGATCAGGCCAGACAGAGGTGCATATATACTCAGGCAAACACAAACTCTTAGTACTACAACTTTTAAAACAGTTCTGAACTTGCAGAATTTTGAAGGAAAGAGAGGGAAGGAAACCTTTTGGTCTTCACAGTCTTCATTGCAAGAATTAATTAGTCCTACAAAAACTACCAAAACTGTCAGTTAAGCATTCCATCAGGGAACACCTTTATGACTGAAGGGAGGCTTTCTTCCTGGCTTAGAACAAAATGCAAATCACATGTTAAGAACTTCTTTCTCACATCTTAATTAGCAGCAGACTTACAGACCAATTTCCAGTGACAAAACAGTACTTCCAGGAGCTCAGAAGGTCCCCAAGACAGGTTTGAGAGCCCTTTCTGGGAGCAGCCAGCACAGCCCTGCTGCCCCAGGGTCAGTGCTGGCTGTGGCCCAGGGAATGCAGGGAATGCAGTGCCCAGGGCCCCCTGGAACCACACACCCGTGTGGCTGCACTTCCCTCGGGCTGGAGCTCGCTGCTGCATGCCCGGCCAAGGGACAGCCCGAGGGATGAGGCACGCTGCATGCCCGGCCAAGGGACAGCCCGAGGGATGAGGCACGACCTGAGCTCACGTTCCAGGAGATCAGAATTATCCACGGAGCAGTAGCGACACCTACACATGGCTGCTTGGGCTTCCAGCAGGATTCCCTGCTTCCATCTGTTTATGGCAGCTGTTCCCATACACACTGCAGTGTGCTAGTCATTTCATTAGCCTCAGTCTTAAAAAAGTTGTGCAAAATGCAAGCACTATATCAGTTTATACATATAGATAGATATAATATTTATAAATAATTATAATATTAGATTAATAATTTTATAATTAATATTAATTTTATTAATTTATAAATATTTCTAAATACTTTTATATATATAAAAATATTTTATTTCTTCCTTAATACGTTCCAAAACCTGTGGGAGGGCTTGGAGAGTTTCTCCTAATTCACTTAATGATTTTTATTACATGCCACCTTTTAACTTTCATTACACAGTGCTGAAATTCACAGTGGAAGAATCCAGGGATTAAAAACACCCTGACTTTGCTTTTGCCACTAAAATTAATCTAAATGCTGCCAGCTGCAAAATTTGTAATTTCAAAAAAATTGGTGTATATTTTCTTGTACTGCGCATGTACATAACTGTCCGTTACCATAAACAGGGAAGGGTAAATCTCTGCATTCTGAGTACTTTTACTTTATATAAAAGTGCTGGAATCCAAGACAGAAGCACCAAGGTGCAGGGAGGGGCCAAGCAAAAGAACTCAAGGGGGGTTCTAACTCCAGAAAGAACTGAATTGCAGCATCTTTCCTTTGTAGAGTTGTGTATATAGCACAAGATGTATCCTGAAAACAGATCTTGGGATTCCGCTAAAACCTCTTTTTTCCCCTGCAATTTTTGTTGCCCATTCACAGCTACTACATAGGTGGAAATAGTCACTTATAAAGACTGAAATACATAAGTAACAATATCTATATCTTCAGTGCCATTCTACTGGTCTCCGTCAATTATTTAGACCCAGAATGTAACATATGCATCTTTAATCTGAACACTGCCAGACTTACGGAGTGGATGATATCCAGCATGTCATAAGCTTTGGTTGACTCACTTGGGACAATGGTGTCCAGCTCCGGAACCGGACGGTCACTGTGGAGAGCAAGGAAGTGTGAGAACATTTAAAGACCAAATGAATACCAAGACCAAAAATTCGGGTGAATATTTCTACCTCTCAGAAACCTCCTCAAATATGGGGGAAAGAACGGGTTCTCTTCATCTCGGGCAGCCTGAGCAGCCTCCCCCTGAAGGAGACCCCTCTTCCACAGGAGCCCGGGCTCGGGAAGCCCCGAGCAGCGCGGCCCGGCGGGGCTGCGGGGCACGGCCGGGCTGCAGGGGGCACTGNGACACGGCCGCTGGCGGCCGCAGCAGAGCCCGGGCCCTCCAGCTGGCCAGGCAGAGTCTTCTCCCGGCGCGGTCCGAGACTCCCTGGCACACATCAGGATCTCAGGAACTGCACACTGACTCTGCCCTGCCCACGCTGTCACCCGGGGCTTGGAACACACTGAGCTGCGGGAAACCTTTCCATGCTCATTTCCCCGTCCCCAAACAAGCAGAGAGTGGGGAAAACATACAGGGAAAACGTAACCACACTCTGTGGCTTCCCTTCACTGGCTGTGTTTAAAGACTCCTTCCTGTTTCTCCACTTACAGTGACACATTTCCACGTGGTTCTCCTGTAACAGAGACCTTGCCCTGCCAGCAGCAGTGACGGGATCAGTTCCCCAGCTTTGATCACATTACCCTCATTAGGCACCCACTCAGCAGGGGCACCCAATGGGTCTGAGGATTCAGTGCAGGGGTGTCAATTTTTATGAATCTCCACTGAGAAGGTTTCAGGGAGTACTGTATTTGTGCTATTCCATAAAAATACTGATCCCTGTTTGTTACAAATGGTGTTTCTATGGAGTTCTTACTGAATTATTTTAACAATGCCATGATTTAATACATTTTGAATAAGACAACTCAAGGCTCTAGACACACAATTTAAAACTGAAGAAAGTGATGTGCAGTTTGACAAAATCAGACAAAAGTTAGAAGTGCAGCCCATGGCTGTCTGTGCTCCCTCACACACACGGGATGAGGGAGGCACAGCCCCTTGCAGGGAAAGGAAGGGACACAGCTATTTATAGAACAAAGCTGACAGCAACACTTCAAGTGCTTTTTCCATATGAATACAAATATTGCATACAAACTCTTCCATAAAATGATATAATGGAGCCCTAATCTGAAGAAGTTAAACTTGTTTTTACATACTTAACCCCCAGATAAAAATTATTCTAAACTTTCTTGTCCATAAAGTAGATATGGATGTGCTCCAAGCTCTGTCCTGCAACCTGTGCTACCCCAAAGGAGAGAATTGGAAAAATGAAATTATTGCTCCCATAAATTCACAGTGCTGAAGACTATTTTAACAGCATTAAAGCAGCTATCATCAAAATGAAGACATTATCTAGGATACCACATTTGAAAATCACTTTCGAAGAGCTTTTCAGACACAGGACATCTGGAGCTTGCTGCTGCACTCACTGGGCTTAAGAGGTGTTTCTCAGAGATCCTCCTCAGTGGGACAGAACTGCTGCCCATTGTTAAAGCCTGTGACAGCTGGAGACACCCTCGCCAGATGGACACTGCGCTTCATTCAATGCAGAAGTGAAACTGCACTGCATTACCAAGCATTAGCAGTAACCTCCTCCAGAAGTTTGGAGAGACACAGAGAGGTAAAATCCCACCGTGCCATACAGCAAATGCAATTGCATAGACACCTCCCAAAGGCAGGGGACATCTCACCAGGGATAACTGGGTACTGCAAGAAACTTGGAAGCCCTTGGAACCCAGGCCACTGACAACAAACACTCACCAACACAAGCTTCAGCAGCCAAGGATGGCATTTTTCAACACCAAAAAGAACTCGCTTAACTAACTAGAGGGGAAAACAAACCAACCAAACAACCCCCAACAGCCCCAGGACTTCACAATGATAGCACTAGTAGGTTACATTTGATTTGCATAATTTGTGGCAATTTTTTTTGTGTGAAAACAATGCAGTATGAAAGCAATTACTCTAGAGGAATGGACTGGGACTGGAGTAGCTGTAAGGATCAAACACATCAATCCTAAGCAAAAGGAATACATAAGACGTCAGTATGTCCAGATGAAATAATACCAATCTGTGCATTAGGACCATAAATGGGAGAACTATTGGAGATGCTGCTACAAAACCAGACAAATTTAACAAATAGATCTGCCTTCACATGTATAAAGGCTACTAAACTGAAGTTCTTAGTACAAATTGCATTTGTTATATCTCATGCCTGGTAAAAGATTAGTCCTTTTTTTCTAAAGGGAGACAAATCTCTACTACTTTAGTAGCTACAACCTAACTGACAGCTTCTCACAAATAAACTGCCTGCTACAAAGTACATTAATTTAAAAAATGGACTGTTGCTTCTACAGTGAAATTAAAATACCAAAATCGAATCTGTAGAGAGCAATTATCCCAGTACAACTTCTTGAATGCTTATAAAGATCATGATAACCTCAAAGATAATCCCCCAATTCAGCAAATAATACAAGAGATTTGCTTTGGTTTTGTCATTATCAAACCAGAGCAGTCAAGAACAGAACAGAAGCAGATTGGTACAGTTTAATGAACTCCTAAAAATCAACACCTACCTCAGAAAAATTTAGGACTAGTAATTAATTGACCTGTCTAGCCATCCTCTAAAAGAAAATGACAGATTTATTTTTTAAAAAGTGAAATATGTATCTCAGGGACCAGCAGTGATTTGTAAAATCAATCCAAAAGCACCTCCTCAAACAAACTGTTACACAGCCACTGAAAAGCACAGTGAGGGATGAAAATAACCTTCCAGACTCACATGTTAAACTCATCACACATGAAGAGCCCCAAGACACATCACACACATGTGAGGAGCTGAAAGGAACATATTCAGGCACCACTCCCATGCAGGAGAGTGCAACAGCCTCTTGAGGGGTCCCTAGGGAATGGGCTGAACTTCAAGTGCAACTGGAGCGTGGGTCAAAATGCTTTTACTCCACTGACATTCTCTGCCTTCCCGTCCTAGCAAGGCTCTCTGCTCAGTGTCCTGTGTTGTCTCTCTGGCTGTCTCTCAGCCCCTGGAAAAATTCCCTGATAAAAGTCCAGACAGTTGCCATTTTTCCCCTCTTGAAATGGCTCAAGTCCTTTCTGTTTATGTTGCCAACAATCAGCTTGAGACAAGTAGATAACACACAAAGCTTTCTGTCCCCTTGTTGCCTGCCCACCTCTAACCCTTATGAGCAGAACTCATCCAACAGAAACAGCTGAGAGAACAGGGCAAGTTCTCCCCACTGCCACTCCCTGTGCTGTTTCCTACCTCTCTCACTTGTTCCAAGGGACTGGGCAGCCCACCTGGGCAGAGATTGCTTTACCCCACATTCTGCACACAGCCTGGACCACAGCCCTTTCAGAAAACGGAATTAAACCTAACAGTGAACACACACGTGTTGGAACACTTCCCATATTCACGTACCAGAATGCAGAATTATCTGCCAAGATCCCAGGCACAGAACAGCCATGTCTCTGTGGCCCTGAAGCCAGAGAAGCCCTGAAGTGCAGTGCTCAGAGAGCCCCGAGCTCAGCCAGGCTCCCTTACCTGGGATCGTGGCACTCGCAGACTGGAGCTGGGTCCCGGTTGCTCAGGGGTAAATAATTAAAGAACTCTCGGAGGTTCAGCAGAGCATCGATGTCATTCTCAAAGGCTCTGTGTGCAACCCCTGCACAGACACAGTAAAGGAGGTATGGAAATACTTGTGCAAGCTTTCCTTTCCAAATATACTAATAAAGGTAGAAACAAGCAACAACAAGACTTTAAACTTGAGCTGTTAACAATCAGGAGTCTTAACCCACCAAACCTGACCAGCTAAAAATATCTAGAAAACATGTGATGTACCAGACTTCCTCCAGAACAGATCTGGATTATTGACCTCATATTTAAAATAATGTGAACTGGTTTATCAGCTGGCACAGCCCTAGCTGGACTCCAGCCTCCTGGAACGCTGTTCAGGTTATTGTGCTGCAGCTAAGTGTTGGACAACAAGTGCTTTTTATAAAAGGGCTGGATGTGGGCAACATCTGTGTGTGGTTTTGGTTCATCACCAGCTCAGTTCACACAGAACCTGAGATCCCACAATCATTGAGTCTTGAGAAGATTCGTGACTCAGACGTTTGCGCAGAGGAGAAAAAGGGAAGAAGTGCATCAGCTCACGCTGCCACTTGGTTCATAGTTAAGCAGTTCAATCAATCACATTAGTGAGCAACAAGGGACTGTTGAGAATCCTGCAACCCATGCAAGTGTCTGGACTTCAAAAAAAAACCCACCCCAAGCTGACCTTGCTAAGCCCTGCCCTGTGACAGTCTTCCCACTTCCAGCATCTTTTGTGGGTTTGCTGCTTTCTCGTCCAAATCCCAGAACTCTCCCACTTTCCCTCCTTTGTGTTCTGTTACTAAACAGGAGCTGCAGAAGAGTGTATGCAGAGTCAGACCCTGTGTTCAGGCAGAGCTTTGCCCCTGAGACTCATCTGCGCTGGCCAATGGGCTGTTTAGCCAGAACTACACATTTACTTTGAGCACAATTAGCATGTTCAGTGAAGCCCCCAGCTCTCACCAGACACTGCAGTGTGTGTCTTTGCACCCCCAAGCTGCTCCTGGGTGACATCTTCATTGGTGACAGACTTCACCACATCAGGCCCAGTGATGAATAGGTAGGATGTGTCCTGGGGGAAGGGGAAAAGCAGAAAAAGTGAATGCCAGAGTCAAGCTGCAAAAGCACCTAAGGAACAGCCACAGCCTCCACAGACTTCCCTCAAAATAAGAACAGAGGGACAAATTTCTTAAAAAGGCTGCCTTGCATTGAAAATCCATGGAAAATGCAATTGTCCACAAGTTATTTGGAAAGGTTTTTCTCAACTTTTCATGCAAAATGAAAATCCAAAGCGGAGATCATCTCAGAAAATACCCATTCCCATGTGGTCACTCAGTGTGTGATCAGTGTCAGCAGCAGCAGCTCAGGACACACCCTTACCTTCACCATGAATGTGAAATCAGTTAAGGCAGGAGAATACACGGCTCCACCAGCACAAGGACCCATGATGAGAGAGATTTGGGGAACAACACCAGAACACAAAACATTTCTCTGAAATAGGAAAAAAAAATCTGGTTTTACCAAAGAAGTGTGACTTCTCTTCTCTTGATGCAAAGTGAACCAAAAAGAGTTTGTTATTTGTTTTTCTCCTTTCTGTTCCTGTACAGTTGATTCCCTATACCATGCAATGACTGCAAAGGAGATAACATGAGCCACCTCAACAGATGCTGCAGGGGTAAAAACTGCACTGAGCTGTGGGAAGGAATGGATGCTCCTGACATCTGAATGTGTAGGTACACTGTGCTCAGAGGCAGAAGTAAGTTTACTGACTACCTGATATAGGGAAGGGATTCTTTGAAAATCAGGTTCCTGCACTGGCTTGAGTTTTACACAAAGGTGAATGGCTGCCACCCAACATGGATGGTGTGCTGTTCAGAAAACCACTTACACTGCTTGTTGCTTGACTGGGTCACAATGACTTCTGTAACTGCTCCTCCCAGACTGCATCACCCCCAAACCTGCCAGTATCTGACTGACCTGACATCCCACCTGCTTTCCTACTGCAAGGACAGTGTTCTGTGCATGCAATTTGATGCAGAGTATTTCAGCAGGCATACAAAAGAATGTCATTTCTGTGAAAAAAAATGAGCAGCAGCGCGCCTAGGGGAAAAATTCTTGCGTTAACCACATTTTATGTTCCTCTGGGAACATAAAATTTTCAGCAGTGGAATCAACACTGGACATCCCCAACCAGTAAGGTTAACACTGGCTTGCATGCCTTCTTTCCCCACTGCCCAAAACTCTATTTTATTTCCCCCCCTAACCCCATCTTGACAGAACAGGCACTTCACTGCTCCTGATCTGAGATTTTCAAGTTTCCTTTCAGTGTATAGTGCTTAATTTACCTTAAGTCCCTCTTTCTCCAGTGGAAATCCTTCACCTTTTACAAACCCTATTGAAAATAAATGCTGTGTGAAATTGATAACCTATCTGTATTTCAGAAGAGACACAGGGAAGCTGATAGTGCATCACAACCAAAAATCCACTGAACTATGGTGTACCCACCTGCCCCAAACTGAAAAATGCTCAGAGAAATTACATCCCAACACAAACAACTGATAATCTGTGTAAAACAAGAAGTCTAGTAGTTTCTTGGGGTTTTCCTGCAATTAAGCAAACTGCCTGTACTTTCATTCTCACTACACACTGGATCACAGAGCTTTGTAGACTCAGCATCACCCTTGTTTAAGACACGAGTACATTTGCCCAAAGCCAAGAACCAAGGTCTGAGTTTCACGCACTGTTTTATCCATTGGCTGAAACAGAACCATTACCTTTCCTTACAAACACCCACTTGCATGTTTTGCCCACCTTTGTGGATGCCAAGCTCCCTGCCCATCCAGCAGCCTACTCACCAAAAATATGTCTGCATAGCCTGCCAAGGACTCCACTCCCTCCTGGATACGGGCTCCTCCAGAGTCATTCAGCCCAATCACGGGTGCTCCAACCATGGCAGCTTGATCCATGATCTAGTGATGAACACAAACTCCTCAGTATTGACCCAGCTAAACTAAACCCCCCAAAATACCTGCCTTCCCAGCTGTGCATCTCCACACTCAGCACTGGGTTTGGATAATGCAGTGTGAGTGACACGGTCACAGGAGAGGGACAATTTCCCCCTGCTCATTAGGGGCCTCTGCTGCACCTCAAACATCCCCTCAGATATGTCCCATCTACTCTTCAAAGTTTGTTGCAGTGGGTCTAAGCTGTATATTCTAATGCTTGATTACCCTTCTTAGAACTTCTTTGGGAAGACTAAATTAAATCCTTTCTCCAGAAATTTAAACACCCCATTTGTCTTGATACACAGCAAGGGAGATCAATTAACTATTCTGGGCCTTTACTTTTGTGAACATTCAAGTACCTCAAATCTCCCTTCAGTCTTCATATTCCTCTTCATGTTTCTAGGCTGAACGCCATCATTTCAGTCCCATTTCCTCTTTTCTAGGGCTCTGATCATTTTGGTTACTTGCCTCAAGATCATACACAATACTACAACAGAGGCTTAAGTAGGAGGACTGAATTCCTTACATTCCTTGCACAAAATATTCCTGATTATTGAATTCCAGTAAAATGTTTGCCATTTTCGTAACACTGCAGCACTGGCACATTATATTAAGATCTGTTTTAGCATCAAGATCTGCTTTAGCTCCTAAATAATTTTTGTAAAACATCAGTTAATCCCCATTTTGAATTTTGAAGTTGCATTTCGCTGCTCTTCCAATCATTGTTATACAATTATTTCAGACAATCTTTAACTTGCTACGTGATTTACAATTCCAGTCCCATCTTTCAGAGTGCTTGTAGCATCAACCTTCAATTTTATATTGCCTAGAAACACAGAAACCATACTTGGTGCCACTCAAGTAAGTGGTATCTCAGGAGAGCCAAAACTCCAGCCTGAAGGAGCTGGTGGTAACTACCTCTGTACAGTCCTGGAACTCACTGACACGTTCTGCTGTTTTCCAGGGACCTATATATGGACTCACTTTCTCAAGGCTCTTCCAAGTTCTTCCTCAAACACACACCAAAGACTGAGCCCAAAAGCAACTGATGCCCCCAGAGCCTTCCAGCTTTGGAGCCCACCAAGAACAGTACCAAGCAGGAAGGACCCACATTTTTTCTAGTTCTGTGATCAGATCTTCTCTTTAGAAAAAAGACGTCAAAGAAAACCCACCAGAAAGCATCCCATCATTCCAGTGCCATTCCATTCCTCCCCAGTACCGACTCCACAAAGCTCCACTGTGAAAGGCTAATTCAAGACCTTCCCAATCTCAAGACCTGGTAAAACCGAATAGTTGTTATCTAGCCCAAAGTCTTCATGTTTTCTAGTTTTCTACCCACACACTCCCGAGGAACCTGTGGCAAAGAGTAGTTATTCCCACAGCATAAAAGGCCTTGTGCACCAAAACTCTTGTTTCTGATTCCATGTCAAGAAAAATCAGGAAGATTTCCCAGCTCACACCACTCAACACTCATGCATGAAAGAGTTCTTGTCTTCCCAGTCCTGGGATTCAAAAACTCTTCCAGCAAGACAAGCAGACAAACAGGAATAAATAGCCACAAGTGTCTGATAAGAGAAACTCTCAGGGTCAAGGTGACCTCCACGTTGTAAAACTGTTTATCTTCAGGCTGTTTACAGGCTTGTTACATTTGCTTTTTTAAAAATATTACACACTTTCACAGCACACTGTTTGGAGGAAAAAGTTTCTCCAAATTCATTCCTCATTTCTCCAGTGGACAATGAGTATTTAATTTATATTTGTACTTGCAAGTCTCTCATCCTTTGCAGTAAAGTAGAAGACATAGATTACCTGGAAAAGCTCACTCACATTCAAGTTTCCAGAGGCACCATTTTCAGGCATGGCACATGCCAGAGCCCACTAAAGTCAGCCACCAAACATTTCCTCCAAAGTCATCATCACAACAGACTGAAAGGATGCTGACAATTTTACTGGTTTTCTCCTGTGCCATATTACCTTGCAGATCTTCTGGGCATGAGCTCCAGACAAACTGCCTCCAAATACAGTAAAATCCTGAAGGTAAAGCACATTTTCAGATTAGGGAAAGAATAATTTCAGTAAAATGTTGTCAATTATTGCCAGTAAATAATATAATCCTACAGTGCTCTGTATTTGGTATGCTGCTTCAAAACAACTGACTCCCTCGTGCAGCCTGCAGATCATCCCAGCTCAACACAAGGCTCCTTTACAAGGAGGAAATACAGACCTCGACACACATCACCATTCCAGACTCACGAGTTATGTCCAAGAGTTATGATTCTTCCTGGGGTGCTGCAGGGACTATCTCAGCCAAATGGCTTAAGCAGAAAGATCTCTAACACGCCCTGGGACTGATCCAGAGGAAAATGAGGATATTGACACCTCCTGGCACAAACAGAGCCCAGAGCCAGCTCCTGGGGAGTTTCTCTGCTGCATTCCCACCGAGTCTTACTCCCAAAGGAGCCCCAAAAACTGTGTGCACAGAAACAGCATGGCTATAACTAACAGTTGAACCAAATAGGTTAAGCATCTCAGGAGACAGCACAATTTGGAGGGAAAAAGGTCTTTGAATATAAGAAGGGAGGGGTGTATCATTAAGGGCCACCCTTAAATTCTACTAATACAAAAACTGTTCCCTACTTGTGTTCTAAAATGAAGGTTTGTGTTTGGCTCCTCTCCACACGTTCAGGCCCATGTACCAGTGTCTCTCCTTGGAAGGAGCACACACCCAAGACAAAAAAGGCAGAGTGTACGCCCTACTCCAAGGTAACACAGCAACAGCTGCTTTGGCGAAGAGAGCAAATGGAACAAAGGCTACTTTGTGGCCAGGAACAGAGCAGCACTTACCAATGATCTGAAAGAAAGCCTTTCTTTCACAGTGAGCGACCAGGGTAACTCTCTACCTAAGATGTTTCCTCCGAAATACTTTTATTTTAATATAAAAATATATTTTAACATAAAAAGTATACTTTACCTATTTACATGCTATCACAAGCTTTTTTGCTTCTTCTTGTCTGAGAGTGCCCTGCTTCCTCCCACAGGTACACTGCTACATGGCCACACTGACCTATTGTGAACTTATTTCAAAGGGTAAGTTCACAATATTTAAAAAACAAGAAAAACTTTACCTGACTGAAAACATAAGCTAGTCTCCCATTAATCCGTCCACGGCCAGTCACCACACTGTCACCAGGATACTGCATTAAAAACAGATAAATTAATTCAAAATAATAGAGAGAAAAATCAAAGCAACAATGATGTCCACTAAAATCCTCACAAACTCCTACTACGACAAAGCAAAGACTGATTTCCTGGGAAGTCTCATCTTCCATGTTTGCACTGGGGGCTCTATGAAGATTTTCCCCAGCCCTGAAAAGGAAAACTAGAGGTAATATCACATCTTCATTATGTATTAAAGATGAGTGAACTTTGCAGTTTCTCTTCAAATTCAACACAATTGGAGTTAAGGCAAATTGTGTGCTCAGAGATGGGATGTACCTTTTATCAGGACTACCTGATGTTGCAAATTAGGGAAAAAGAACTGGCCAAGGAAATGGAGCCTATCAGACTTAAAATGTGCTTCATCTATACTGTATCACTTTCTAGAAAAGAAAATATACACAAGTCTTTCAAGACAACAGTAGGAAAGGAACTTTACTCGGCTCTCAGTAGAAAAGGGAAATTCAGGCACTTAAATGCTTTTTGTTGTTTGGTATTCAAGAGGAAAAAAAAAAGGAAAGAAAGAAGGGAAGTGTGTGGTGCAGGACCCACTCTAAGGCCCAGGCGGTCTGTTGTCAGGAGGGTCACACCTGTGTGCTGCCTTTCCTCAGGCTGCACACACAGCACTGCTCTCGGCCCCTGGCACACAGAGCAGCAGCACACACCTGTACTTCAGCCACTGCCACAGGCAGGGGACTCCCAAAAGCCCCCGAGCCCACAGAGTGGCCTGGATGTGAGCACAAGTCCTACCCTCAGGAAGTTCCAGGGACTCTGAGAAATTCACTGCTAAACTAATATTCCAGCTCAGTGGCCACAGTTAGGTCATCTGTGGTGAAACTGTGCTCTGTAAACATAATCTGCAGCTCACTGAAGGGTGAATTCTGAAGCACAAGGAAAAAATTAACCCTCTTGTCACACTCAGGACTCAGCTGCTCCTCCTATTTTCAGGAACAGCAATTTGCTCTCAACAGTGTGGGATGCAGCACGGAGTAACTTGATGAGAGGCAGCATGGCATTTATTTGTGTTTGCTGGGGAACAGAGTAAAAAAAACACAGGAAAAAAAATTATTGCTCTGCTACTCCCTGAGAGGGCAGGAGGTCTAACACATCCTTCACAGCCCCAAGTGTCATCAGCCTCCTGTCTGACACAACAAATAAACCCTTCACCTCTGCTGCCCCCAGCGCCCCTGCAGGAGCCCTGCTGTCCCCTCCCTCCTCCATAGGCTGCAACCCTACAACCTGAAGGACTGCAACGCAATGAACTGGTTTCAGAACTGCACAAACAGAAGTTGTAGTCACTGAGTGCAGCACAAGGCACACACACAGCTGCTCCTCACCCTACACCACAACTCACAGCAAACAGCCCTTGGCTACAGGAAGATTCACAGAGAACAGGCACATCAGCACCAGCCACTGACGTCCCAGCAGCTCTCTGGTCCCTTTGACCAAAGCACAACAGAGCACTTTTGCCAGGCAGCACATTATCAGGCATCAATGTTATGGTGAGAGACTTTGGGGAGCCACGGATTTTCCCAGTGTGTGTGGAACTCCTTGTTCCATGTTGGTTTAGGATACATGGCCACATATCCAGAAAGTGCCTTAGCAAGCAGGGTGCAACTGGCTAACAGAGCAGGACAAATGCTGGGACTTCCAAACATCCAGATCAGATTGTAAGGCCCTAAAGGATTTTATGACTGTAGTTTGGCAGGCATAAATATGGATCTGAGTTGTTTCATCCAATAACTCTCATCCTACCTGTAGGGAAGCAGAAGTACCTACCCTGATTTGTTCCTCATATCAGATCTGACTGACAAAATTGCACCAACAAAACTCTGCAGCCTCCTCTACTGTTTAAAATGCAAATCTGAGACAATTCCTAGGAAGATATTTGAACCAAACAGGTGATCTTATAAAAAAGGTATCAAGTTTAGACAACAGAAAACTCTGTAAGCTGTTAAATGGAAACTGAGAGTAATTAGAGAAAATCCACAAAACAAAATCATACATACAAAGCAAATAAATAGTAGAAATCAATGTGAACAGAAGAGCTCATTTTCCACCAGTGCGCTGGCTGCACAGCAGAGGATGCTGAAACAAGTCATATGAAATAAAACTACCTTATTCTTACTAGAGTCCATCCCAAAGTCAGTACATCTGTGTTCCACAAACATGTCATATTCATCAAAGCTGTCAGGGTCCAACAGCAGCAGAATTCGTTCCCTCGCTGTCAGCTTTCCCTGGAACAGAGCAAGCGACAATTAACAGAGCCATCAAGTGGTTCTGGCTGTTTGCTGACCCCCAGCAGATGCAGTTTAATCAAGCAAAACCTCACTTGATCTGCTACACTGGGTCCATTAAGCAACTGCAGGCCTCCAAAGCTGGAAATAGCCTGTGTAGTTATTAGCCTCCTCAAAAACAAACATAATGCAAGCCAGACTCTGAAAAGAAGGCTGACTGTTGGAGCAGCACTACCACAGGAGAAAGGAAACAATCTCAGTGACTTTTCAACAGGATGCAAATGCATCACAGCTATTTTTGCCTACACATTTAAATGCTGCTACCAAGGCCTTTTTTCTATTCTTAACTAGGGAACGAACCCTTCCACAGCTAGACCAGTCCTCCCCAGCAGCTCAGGGCTCAATTCACCACACTCAAATATTATTTGACTACAGTAAATAAGAGGGAACAGGAAATGTGACAGCCTGCAGGGATCTTCTGACAGAATCCTTCTGTTCTTTTTCCTGCTGGACACTGTTACAGGCAAAACTATGGTAAGGGCTAAGAGCAGAATCAATTGACCAGAAATACATGTCCTTTGCAGTTACACAATAAAAAATGACTGCCAAGTTCTTTGTATCTTAACCTACGAAACAAATCTGTTATTTGCAACCACAGTAAGCATCTGTCTGCAAAGGGCAGGGCACCTAGGCTGTCTCCTTTAGGGGATGATGTGACCCTGCATCAACATGACATTGTAACACAGCTCAGCTTCTACAAAACATCTGACCAGTAGGCCAAAAAGCTTATGAAAAGCAGCAAATGCAGGAAAGCCTAAGGTAAGCCATAGTTATAGGTTATATAAAACATGAGCTGTTTGAGGCCCTAGACACAGAAAAGTGCTTGTACATTGGTGTGTCAGTGTCCTGAATGTAACCCAGTGAGACTGAACTCTTCAGGTGTTGTATAACTGGGAAGGGTCACTGCTGGCAGGCAGACTGAGCACCGAGGGAGCCTTCAAGGGAATAGCCATTCCCACCTCCTTGATGCCTACAAGCCACTGTGGTACCACCAAGGCCTTGCACCACACTGAAAAGGCGTCCCAGCAAGAAGCAATAAACAGAAACAGGAAACCTCGGCTGTCACCCCCATCAGCACTGCCTGCATTCTGAACGACAGAGGCAGGAAACAAAATACCCACCTGTTATCATCCCTCCCACCTGTCTT
This sequence comes from Donacobius atricapilla, assembly GCA_013397315.1. Lineage (NCBI taxonomy): Eukaryota > Metazoa > Chordata > Aves > Passeriformes > Mimidae > Donacobius > Donacobius atricapilla. The sequence goes on along the minus strand of WBMY01010471.1, from coordinate 97,119 downwards.
TTCCTCTGCCTTATTTCCACTCTTCTAACTCTTTCATCTCAGAGATCAGCTTAAATTTGCAACAGAGGTGTGAAAATGAAGCTGTTGTTCAGAAGTGTTCAGCAACCTAGAACTGAGTTACCATAACACTGACAGGCAGAAGTTGCAACTTCTGTCTACACTCTCTCATACACATTACTGCCAACCTCGGTGACCACTCTGAGGTAAAAGAATTAGTAAAGTAACTGGTTTTTTTTCTACCCAGAGTAACAGGCAAAGCAGCCTTTAGCGCTGCTTGCGGAAAGCTCCCCGCAAAGGGGCATTCGCAGGTGCCAAGCGAAGCCGCGAGTCCCCGGAGCCGAGTGGAGCCCCGCGGGGCACGGCCCGCCCTCCCCGGCGAGCGTGCGCCCGGCGGCCGCGGGACGGGGCTTCGCCCCCGNCAGCCCTCCGCGAACGGGTTGTTCATCCCTGTTGTCTGTGCGCAGAGACCAGCAGGAAAAGGCATCAGCTTTTCTCCCTTTCCTGCGTGGCGGAGAGATTTGTGGCGCTTCAGAAATGGGGAAGGCAAGCAGAGGTATCAGCTCGCAAGATGAGCTGTCCTGTCTTTGTTCCAAATGCCAGAAGTGTTTGTCAGGAAAAGTCCTTGTGACACACCGGCACCGATTCCCGGCCGCCTCCTGTGAAGCGGCACCGCGGCCCTTGTCACGGCCCGCTTTGGGACGGGGGAGGCAAAGCGAGAGCCCTTAAGAAGGGAGTGGGTCCGGATGTGCGGGGAATACGCAGCGCACTCAGGAGTGCCCGAGCTGCAGTGTATCCGCAATCCAGAGATCTGATGTCATCGCCTCCCAGGCAGCTCTCCAGCGTTCAGGAACAGCCATCTGTGCAGCAGATCATTTGTTACCCTGTAGGCCACCTCCGCCACCGACCACCAACAAACCAGCGGCCAGTTCCAAGTGGGGCGAGGTGAATATGGCCCTAAGTGTCCACATACCACACATGAAATGCACGAGCATGGCCCTGTAAATACCACAAGTCTGAGGTATCTCCAAGAATGTAAATTCTTGGATTACATAGCATGTACAAGCTGTCGTACAATAATTCATTTTGAAAGGGCTCTCAGGCTCCAGTCCAGCCTCCCACTCAGAACAGACTCAGCACTGAATACATACGAGTTTTCTTAGGGCTTTCTTGCCAGAGTTTTCTTGCCATCTTCAAAGTCTGCAAGGACAGAGGCTGGCACACCTTTCCCAATCTGCGTTCCAGTGCCTGATCCCCCCACCCATTCTGGTCAGCAGCAAGCTGCCCTGTTTCAGTATAGGACGGCTGCCTCTTGTCCTCTGACTGGCCCCTTCAGCCAGGAGGGGTTAGCGAGGTGACAGCCACAGGCTCTCCAGCACCAGAAAGCAGCTGCTGGGGATGCCCCCAGTGTCCACTCCAGGCTAACAAAAGATAGAGCCCAGTCCCCCAGTCTCTCCTCCTGGGGCAAGTGCTCCAGCCCATCACCATCATGCTGCCCCTCCTCACCATGATGTGCTAGCCTGGACAAGCCGTATAGTGAGAGATCCTGTCAGAAACCTCGCCCAGGGTAAGACACCTGACGTACACGGCTCTTCCCTCATCACAGAACCCCTCACTTTGTCTCCAGAACTCACTGAGGTTGGTCACACAATTTATTCCTGGTGATCTATGCTGGCTATTCCCAATCACATTCTCCATGTGACCACAAAAGGCTGCCAAAAACATTTCTGCCATGGCTTTCCTCCCACACCAAACTGAGGGGGGTCACCTTACAGTCCCAGGCTTTTTGTAGACGGGAGTAACCCCAGCGTTTCCCCAGCCATCAGAGATCTCCCTGATATCCACGACCTTTCAAAGATAAGGCATGTAGCATCACTGCAACACCTGCTAGCTCTCCACCCACTTGGGTCATCCTGTCTGGTGCCTCAGAACGTGTCAAACTTTCTCAGTAGCTGCTGACTCACTCACCCCACTACGGAGCCCTCTCCTTGGGCCCTGCCTGCAGGCGCAAAGGCCTGGGGAGATCTTGACAGTGAAGAGCAGACAACAAAGGCACCAAGTAGCCCAGCCCACACGCTGCTGAGCTTCAGCCCCCACCCAGCCAGAGTAGCTGCAGGATGCCAGCTGCATTCCTGACCTATCTGTGAGATAGCTGCGCCTCGGCAGCAGCCAAACACACATTTCACCCTCCCCACTCAGGAGCTTTCTCCTGGTCACAAAACAGCCCAGGCAGAAATCAGACCACAGCAAAAGCCTCCACTGTCCCCCTCCGGTGGGTTCAGCATCACACAGGCTGCCTGCAATATCCTCATTAAAAATACACTCAAAAGAGCAATTCTGCAATTTCAGAAATTAAAATGATCACTATTCAGAACATGAATCACATGCAAAAGAGGTTGGGAATCTGCATTCTGGGAACAAAGGCGTTTCAAAAAGTCCCCATCCTGGAAGACAAGGCTGGCATGGCAAGGGGAGCCAGCAGAGGCAGGAGGGCATTCTTCGGATAGCTGAAGTTCTGCCCAATAGAAGAGTGGAAAGGGAGACAGACTTGTCAAGAGTTGCAGGTTACATGTTAAAAAACAGGGCGAAGAGGCCAAAAAATACTTTTAGGAGCAACTTCCTGGAAGTATGAAAACTCGTAAATTCTTTTTCAAGTACTTGAGAAGAAGGAAGCACACCAGAGATTCTGGCAATAAGTCAGGCCAAGATTAAATGGATTGTTCAGACTATCCAACAGAAAGAATAATTATTATTTTTGGTTTGTTTTATCTGAATGCAGTGCAAAGGAACTTGAGAAGATTTCTGGGCTAAAAAGCCTGGTTTTTCTTGAGTTTTTACTTGGATGTTTACTGGGTACACTGAAGGTCCTGTTTCACCCCAAAGGGTAGAAGATCAAGTCATAGAACAAATCCTTCAGGACCGAACTGTTTTCACCTCAGTGTTATAACGTCCTTCAGAGATAACTTTTTAAAATATAAAGTCTTTTGCTAAAAACTCCTATGGCAGGTGGCTACTGCAATGTCAGTTTTTAAGGCAGGCATTAAGGGAGCTATGAAAACTTTAAACCTGTAAATCCAACGTGAATTATGAAGCAAAATGGCATAAAGCCCACCAACCCAACCCACTAAACCCAGTATTAGCAAACACATAAACAGGGCATACTGGGGAGCAGTTGGCAGAGATTTTGTACAGAGATTCCTGCCATGCACATCTAGTGGCTTTATTTAGTGAAGTGGAACATATAAGAGGGAGATCCTGTTCGTATAACAGCTCAGATTTCCAGAGAGAATGTCCCTGATGAGGAGCTCTTGAAACTAAGTTGTCATTAGATTAAAAGGAGTTCACCTCACAGAACTCAGAGAGAAATGTAGTTCAAGTAGATGTTAAGGTGCACTGGGGAAAACCAAACCCCAGGAATACACATCTGTTCACAAAAGGTAAAAGTTCCCAATACTCCTGCAAAAACATCAGTTCCATTTTCAATAGCGGCCAAAGAGTCAAAAGGTCCTGGACACACGAATGGAGAAGGCATCTACCTAAGAATATAAAATGAATGGAGCTGCTGATCTCTCTGTAGGTCCCCAAGACACAAATTGCTGGAAGACTATGCTAGGAAAATATCACAATACGCTTACAATATTTTTGCTGCTCCCTACATATTTGTCACCGCCTGCTTTTGGAAGCAGGATACGAGACTCAGCTCTGACAGTCATTCGTACAGTCCAATATTGTTAGGATTGTCAAGCTAGAGATTGTCACAAGGATGCATCAGAAACTGAAAATTCTCCAGGCAGTTTCTCAAGAAGCCCCCACTATGCAAATCAGTGAAAGAGGAGAAAGTATTTTCAGGCCAAATCCAGTTACAAGAGGACTTTAAACCATGAGAAAAAAGTCTCCTGATATTCAATTTTTCCATATTCAGTCAAACAGTAATTTGTGCTGGGTTTTGGTAAATGGAAGTGGGGAATAAAATGCCGTTCCATCATCAGTTTGCATTCTATCAAAGCCAGCTGATGTGTTTAAGGCAGAGGGGTAACTCAGGTGTGTAAGAGGCACATTCTTGTTGCCCGGTAGCCAAATTAAACTGGAGTACATGCACAGTTGAACCAGTATTTCTGCATTAGCAGTTTGGCTCAGAATCAGCTTAACTATTTAGTGCTAATTCCAGATCATCTCTTCTTGCTCTGGGCTGTTCCAAAGTGAGAGCCCTGTTCTGACAAACCTCCTGCACTCTGGGAAGCACAGGTTTTGACCAGACTCACAACCCACATCAGAGATAAGCTGAGCACTCACAAAAGGAGCAGATCTCCTCCCAAACTGGATTTATTCATACTAAGGCCAGAAGTGACTGCTGTGATTACATCAGACATGCTGTACAATGTGTGATTGTCTCAGTAAGATATTCTATGAATTACATATTTTAATCAACTGTCGAATACTTGCATTGCATTGTTAAAAGGAAAACTTCCTATTCTTTGATACAGTGAAATAATCAGTCTGTACTGGTTTCTCAAAAATGCTTGTCAGGGGGTCACTACTATTGAAAGATGTAGTTGAAGTCTTACAGCTTCAGAATAAGGAAAAGCACCAAGGGGATTAACCATCTATCTGTCATCAGGCACAAGACTTCTCAGTACAGCACTCCAGAAAAGCTGTAGTCAAAAAAGAGCTGCACAGAGGACATATGGATCTAAGAGGTCACCTTGAGGAAGTCACAGTAATACTTATTTGCCTGGTTTGGGAACAAGGCAGTTAAGGAAACAAGTAAATCCAGTGTTTTCCAGCAGCTCTTCTGCCCACTTACAGGTAAGCCCCAAAGAGAAAGGCCAGAATATCCTTGCTTAATAATAATAGTAAAACAAACCACCAAGTTAAGAAATTCATTATTGACAGAGGGGTTCCCTGTGTGAGTTTCTGTAATACTTCTCAACCCCAGAGCTCAGTGGGCAGTAGGGAAGAGCAGGATGCTCCTGGAAGCAAAAGTCAACAGCCAGCTCAGTTATGCCAATTCATTTGTGCAAATGCAGAACTTGCTCCCGGGCCCCTCCCAGACCCGAGCTGGGTGAGCTACAACAGGAGTGGTACCTCTCACCCGGCCTGACAGAGGGCACAGGATCCTCCCAGCACTTAGAAACCAGCAAGAACCCCAGCCTAAACAAGCAACAGCTGTCTTTGGATTTACAACTCTATAGCCAGAGAATAACTTCAATTTCTTTGTTTAGCAGCATCAGAAAAACATTAACAGCTTCAGTAAAGAGGTGGACTGCTGTGAGCTCTGTCAGTGCTCTCCTTCTCTGCTTCTAACATGCATATTGGGAGTCTGTGTTGTGACACTTTTGAAAGGTAAGCTAAACAGACTTTTTTCATTAGCTGCAATACAAAGTTCACTCACATGGTTCATGTAAGTACAACTATCAGGCAAAAATAACTGAAAAAGAGGGACTTGATCTCACCTGACACAACTTCAGAGTTGCACAGATGTACTTCTTGACTTCTGCGTATACAATTTAATAACAACGGGAGGAATTTGATTACCAAAGATCTACTATGATATGCAAAATGCACGTACCTGATGCTGATTCAAATAGAACAATTATTAGGCCAGACATGCTGGAGGAAAACTATTGCAGCTACACCCACTAGCCTGGTTCCAGCTGGGGAAGGGCTGGGAGAACTGAAAGAGAAAGCTGGGATGAACAATAAATGCTGGAGGAGATGCCCTACAAATTCATCCTAAGAAAATTCCCTTCAAATATATCACCCAAATGGAGTAAACAAATTGTGGGTGACTGGCTTGTGGAGANAAGGACCTTAAAATTGTTGGGAAATATTCCTTCTCATGTCCTTGCGAATCCAAACCACAAACAGACTCCTGCTGATTTACTGGGTGTTTCTGAAAGTGGTAGATAGTTTAAAAATACCAAAAAACACCAAATAGACAGAACCCCGGACGCAGTTACAAAGAATTGGCGGGTCTAACAGGCACTGCTATAAAACTGTACAGCATCGGATATTCCAGTGTCCAACAACAGATAAGAAATGTTCTGGCTTAGAACAAGGAATTCCTCCTACCAGTAAAGACACAAATTGTACTGCTCTATTCCAGGTCTCAAGATTGCTAATGGATATGCCTTTTTTTAAATTTTTGTTTCATTCTCTCCAAAAAAAAAACTGCTTGCAAAAAAAAGTCTCAAATAAAAAAGCAGAAATTGGCTTCATGATATGTGGAGGTGAACTTGAATGAAAGGGCCATTGCAACCACTCCTGTAATCCATAAAAAGGTGTCCCCTGGTGTTGTGGGTGTGAACCTCTCAAATCAAAACCAGCAATTCTCAGAGAGGGATGTTGATAAAAGATTAGTAAGCAACTGGAATATGTTTCTAAAAAGCATGGCCACTCTGGAATAACGTAAAAGGATACTTTTGAACACAGAGGAGAAAATCTGTTATAGTGGTGAAGTCTATGATGTGTTCATGAATATAAAAGGGAGGCAAACCAATGGACTGGGAGTAGCAGTATGTTCTGCTTTACCAGGATTCCAAAGGCACGTCATGGTTGGACACCCCCTGAAATATTTGGGAGTCACAAAACTAAAAGGACAACCCTATGAGAGTAATTGAAGGCGAATTAAAAGGCACAAAGAAGTGAACTGATGCAGTTTGTACTGCAGGAGCAGTGTCTGCAGCTGTGTCTCGCTGGGATGGTCACAAGGGTGAGCAAGGAGCCAGGGATCTCTTACCAAAGGGCCCCAGGCTTTGCAGAGTGATGAGAGCCATCCTGAACTCCCCTGACTGCTTTCTGGCAAAAGTGGCTCTTAGGAGCTTGGGGGGGATGCTTCTCGCGCCCTTCTTCTGCAGTTACTGTGATTGCGTGTTTGTTGGTGTTTCATTTGTTTTGTTCATTCATTAATAGCATCAGCCCAGGAAACACCGTGCTGTGGGAACTGTTCCAATCCCTCTGGTCTTACCCTGCCTCTCTTCATGATACTCAAAATGCAGCGACACAAAGGAAGCCTGCATCAAGTCAAACAAGCAAGCAATTAGAAACAAGCTTGCCATTGGCAGCTGGCTGAGGGGAAAAAACAAACCCCCTAACAAAACAAGGACAAAACCCCACCATTTTATTCACATTCAAGCTTTCAGAGGCAGTGTATGTGCTGACCTGTATTTTTTTTCTACTCAGCTGATACCTTTCCCTTAAAGATGCAGTGCTGTAGGAACCAGACACTTTAGGATACACCGCTTCTACAGCAGAAGGAAGCCACTTGAACACCTCATGTTCTTTATTATACATTTACGAAGAGCTATTCACTCAGATCTAAATGTTTATTCAAGTGCTGTAGGGAAGAATCAAAACCTATGACCCAAGGGCCTGGGCCATTAACACAGGTATCTCTGTGGCAGAGTTAATAGGCAGTACTCTAACCTAATCTGAACAAGGAGTCTAGTTTTTCCCAAACACAGCCACTGGCAGAGTATTGATAGGAACTGGAAAATGAAATAACATTCCTATTCCACCCTTATTTTCCAGTGCAACAACAAGGGGATTTACTCAATGGTTTATTGAGTGCTTCAGTGGTTGTTCAAAGTTAAGCACCTACCACTGGCCAGGGAGGGAGACTGGTCCCACAAGGCTGTTCGTGTGAGGGAGCAGCAAACGGGGCTGCTGCAGGGGAAAAGGTGAGCCAGAGAGGTCAGAGCAAGGCAGGCCAGGCGGTGCTATCAACTACAAGAGTCCCATGGTACCTGAGGGAGGAGAGCAGAGCGGGGCCAGCAGCAGCAAGAAGGGTGAGCCCCTGAGCAGCAGCCATCTGCAGCAAGGAGCAGGTCCAAGGGCAAAGCAGGCAGCCAGCAGGGCAGACACAGGGTCAGGGATCAGGAAAAGGCCAGCCCCCGTGCTTGAAAGCGGCTCCTGAGGCACAGCAGAGAAGGCTCCAGTGGAACTTCTCCCCAGCTGGGCGTTCCTCACAGGCTGATGGGGGTCACACACGTGCAGCACGGCAGGGCTGAGCCAAGCCCTGGGGCAGGGAGGCTGCAGAGCTGGGGGGCACACAACCCCCAGAGTTACTGTCACCATCCCATCAGTCCCAGTGTCACAAACAGCTGAGGCCCAAAGCCACCCTCCTGAGACAGCAGGACTCTTCCTGCAGGATAGTGATGCTGACACACTGGAAGAAATGATCAACAGAGGCCAGAAAAATTATATCTGCTGCCTGGACTGCACTATTAGGAATGAACTCGAGGGTCTTGATAGAAAAAAAAAAATCAGCAGATTATCCTGCAATAATGGGGGAAAGAAAAGCACTGTGGCCTTTCTCTGGTCTAAAAGGTATGACTAATCAGTCTTGCTACAGTTGCAGTTTCACATTCTATTATTACCATGATTTTCAAGAGTAATAATTCTTTGTAGGTCTAGAGAGTTTATATTATCTGCCAGGACTGCAATTGTTCCTAGGTGGAATCCAGAGTTACTCATTTAGCTCCATCAGTGAGTGCCAGAATAGTGCAGGTTAATGCTGTGGATGGGGATACTGAGGTTTGACCCTGGAACCCTACTGCTGACAACTGCTGAATCCCAGCCGGTGGATGACACCTCAAAGGAATTTCTGTATCCCAGAAATCAGACAAGACTGCAAAAACTCAGGGTGTTGGGTGTCCAGTAAGTGCCTTGCCTAGGAGCCAGAGCAGCATGAGAGGGAGCTGGGAAGGGTTGAGAGCGTTCAGGACACCGTGTGTTCGGAGTTTGGCAGAGGACGAGATACAGGGAGGTGTGTATGAGAATGTGGACTTGGTGGGAGCTTGCTTGGATGTTATTTCAGTCTGTTGGCTTGGTTCAGCACAGAAGGTGTTCCTGGCTGTAAGCTGAAAAAGGAATCGGGCATTTTACAGGCAGTGTAACAGCAGGCTGAGGGTGAAAATGAAGATGCTGTGCCTTGGAGTGAAGTCAGGTTGGGGATTCATAGTGTGCAAGGAGTTACAGTCCAGAGATGGTTACTGGGTGTTTGCTGGGAGGCAGAAGGGCATTGTAGGTCTGCACGGTAACATGGAGATGCACCCACACGGCCTGTACCTGGGCAAATGCTAAATGAGTATTTGGAGTCAAGACCCAAATTCCTGTATTTTGTGTGTACACTCATTTTGTGTTGGGCTGGAAAGCTGGAGGGATTCATGGAGTGAACTAAAAGGTACATGTGGAACACCTTGATTAGTTTCACATGGGCAACTCTAAGTGAACACAGAGGGCCAAGTGGTAAAAAAAAGAAGTTCTGTCAGGCAGTTCCCGGTAAAAAAGAGAAGTTCTGTCAGGCAGTTCCCCAAAAGACCAAACACAGAAGCAGGGAGACGGCTGCCCGACGGTGCTGGCAGTGTTGCAACACAGGATCTAGAAGTCTGTGGAATAGCCTCGGTGCATACATAGGAAATAAAACAAGTTCCCTCCATAAAAGTCCTGCCTGTACCTCTATCTTGGTCATACCTGCCCTCAGTCTGTGCATCCACTGCTGTGCTATACGTGGGGTGTCCAGCAGACACACTTATGACAGACTTCTGCCCACAGAGCCGCGTGTGGGAGGTTGGCGATGTCCTGAGGGCGCTGTGCGCTCCGCAGCTCCCGCGCCACCTCTCCCAAAGGCTGCCAGGCCCCGCAGCTCCCCGGCCTCGCTCCGTGCCCACGGAGAAGCCCGGCGCGCCAGCGGGCAGCCCAAGGCACTGACAGGCCTGGCCGCAGCTTTCAGCAGGGCCTGAGGGGGGAGGCGGGGCCGCTTCCTCGGCCCGAGCGGAGGCGCTCGCCATGACAGGGGCGGGACGCGGCGTCGGCGCCGGGCCGCCGTGAGGGGGCAAAGCCGAGCCCCGGCGGCGCGGTGCACTGTGCGGTGTGCGGGGCGCGGTGCACTGTGCGGGGAGCCGTGCACTGTGCGGTGTGCGGAGTGTGCGGGGCGCGGTGAGGTGTGCGCTG
>WBMY01010471.1:14301-86567 GCA_013397315.1 Donacobius atricapilla | reverse complement strand
CGGGCTGAGCCCGCCCCCGGCGCGGGGCAGCCGCGGGCAGGGCCGGTCACAAGGGCAGGGAGGCGGCCGGGGCCGTGTCTGCACAGCCGCGCACGCTGCCGAGGCGGCGGCGGCGGCGCGGAGAGAGCGTTCGCCTCCAAATGCAGCGCGTTATTATGGGCACTGCTTCGTCAAGGGTACGGCAGTTGTCAGTGGCTACTGAGATACCCCGGCGTGGTGGAGTTAATCGCTTTATAAAAGCGACGACCGAGAGCGAGTGTGGTAAAAGATACCCGAAACGATATACAGACCGTAGAGGCAGGAGAAGAGGAACTTCGTAATTTTTCACCCCCCCTCCTTGAAATGTAAACAATAAGTAATTCCGATTGAAAGCCAGGAATTTTGAGCTGACAGAAACAATGATCGATTTTTTTTTTTTTTGTGCCTAGTAGATAATTGTTCTGTAACAGGAATTGCCATAAAAAGCAAACAAGAAGGAAGTCTGCTGGGCTTTCCCCACTCCCATCCCCCTAAAAAGAGCATTCTGTGTGCTGTGGGCAAAGGCAGTATCCAGAATTTTGGTGTTACAGTGTGGGGAATACTGGGAAGGAATTGCATTCCGCTGTGCTTCTGGAGTGGGGGCATGCATCCGTTCCTGGGAGGAAGCTCTGGAATAAACTGTTAGGTTTCCTTGAACTTCCCTTTGAAGCCTTGGTCAGTGTCGGGAGGGGGTTCTGACCTGTTAGACCTCTTGGTTGTTAAATTTTTAAAATCTCTTTTTCCCTCTGGTAGTTTTAAGTCCTGACCTGTTTGTGTTTGTGTTTTCCTGACAGAATGGTTTTATGCCCATTGTGTTTGTCAATACCTGTGTGTGTGTGTTACACTGAATTTGATTTGAATCCCTGCGGTTCAGAAAGTTAAATATTTTATTTATTTACAGGATCAGGATTTAACTGTCGAGACGGCTATAGTAGTGTTAGATGCTTCCTATCCTCTCGCTATTGGCTCCTCCCACTTAAAGTCTTTGAAAATAGAGATCTGTTTGCACTGGGAAAGAGGGAGCCCGTTCCCAGGATCTCTGCACAGTCATTTCCTGAAGTAATTTGTCTTAAGGATTTTTCCTCATGGAATCCTGATGCATCTCTAGTATTGATGCATTTCTGCTTTTTATTTCTTATAACCTTAGGTCAGACTGATTTGAACCCCAGCTGTGCTTTCTTCCCATAAATTCTTCCTGCTTTTGGTCAGTCACCAGACTACATTTGCCAAAAAATATGCAAATACTGTTCAGATTGTTTTTAAATAAGATACTTGTATTGCTGTACTCTCTGGCCTCTCCGCTTTAGGCCTGGTCTTCTGAAATGTGTTCTTTGTTCTCCTTGCCTCGTCTTCTTCCCTTCTTAGCCTTTTGCAGTCTTAGTTATACACTCTGTGCTGTTGAAATTCTCTATCTTTAATTTGTCCCTGCCCAAATTCCTGAGCTTTTTTCCCCCCCTTCTTCAGCTTTTCTTGCTTGGTTTTTCTGTCACTCTCAGTTCAGTAGAGCAAACCACGTTTTCAGTTTGTTTTCTTCTATTTCCTTGTGCCTCCATGGCTATTCCTATTCAAAAACTACCTCTTGATGGTCCCGCCTTCTCTCTTGACCCTTTATTTTCCTTGAATATTAGGGTTATTCCTAATAGTGTTTTTTTCTACTGTGGCCAGCTTTCAGATAACTGTAGCTGCTGTTTATTTCAAATGTTTTGCTTACAGCTGATTAACCAGTCTTATCTGTGCCTCCTGGACTCCTGTTTGTGGAGTGTCAGATCCAGAGGCCTCAGTAAATTCCACGCTCTCTGCGGAGCCATGCACTAAAGCAGTTACTCAGGGGTCTGTCTTGAGGCTGAGGTGGTCATGGGGAGCAGGCCTGTCCCACACACAGCTGCTCACTCGGCTGTTCCCAGTGTCACAAATCCGTGCTTCAGACTAGTAAAGGCCAGTCCATCTTTTTCTCATTTGCTTTTTGTATTCCTTTTCTCTTAGTGCTAAGAGCTGTTGCACCTTTTACAACTGCTGAATATTTAAGGTCATTAAACCCTGTACAACCATCAAAGGCTTTTTAGCTTTGGTGTTTTAAAAGATAAAAATCTAAGTACTGAAGTAAAGGCTACATTGAAAGATCATGACAGTGAGCACCATGACCACCCAAAACTCTGCCAGAATCCCAGCATATTCTGATTTGGAAAGGACCCCCAAGGGCCATGGAATCCATCTGTGAGTGAATGAGGGACTGAACCCTGATCCTTGGTGTTCTCAGCACCCTGCTCTGACCAGCTGAGCTAACTGTGCAGTGTGGCTTTGGGTTGGGTGTTACGTTTTAATACCTGAAAGCTTTTCTAATGCTCACTTCTTTCTGCCCTGTTTGTCTGTTTGGACCATGAGACCCAAATACCTGGCTCTGGGTCCATGTACGTGCAACCTGGAGTGTCTGGTACTTTCCTTGCACAGATCTTTGCTAAGTGCTGAGTACAAAGGTTTAAAAACTGTGTTTTCTTGGAGAAATGCTGCAGGAAGTATCAGCAGTGGTTAAAGTCTCAAGTGCTGGACTTCTAGGAATTCCCTTGGGAAGTTACTCTACAAATTAGTGCTCCTTATGTCATCAACTTTTTGTCAAGGTGTAATCTCTCTTGAGTGCATTCTGTAATGCTTTGTTATGCTGTAGGTATTAATTCCATGGTCAAGATTGTCCCTTTAATTTTAGGGAATTGTTTTTAGGAGAAATGAGTGCCAGCTACATAAATCTGCTAACATTCCTGGGCTTCCACTGTGCTCCCGAACACGAGGCATAAGCCAGCTCATTTCCTTGTGATCCCATAGTCTTTTACACCAGCTCACATAGCAGGGGGTGGCAGAAGTTTTTGGACCCACATAATTATGAAGTTCTAATTAAAGCTCTGATTTCAGATTCAGATTGGCACGCATGGAGTTGCAGCAGTAGAAAGCCAAAATGTAAATACAGTATGTCAGTGTAAGTCAGCTGAATCAGTTCTGGGTGGATTCAAGGTCTCCCTCTTGCCTCATGATGGGTGATAAGGGTTTGGTTCTGTGGTTGGAACAGCTGTGTGTGTATTTCTAGGATTTAAGTGTGATCATGTGACAGTTTCCTGGACAGTGCTGTAGGGTAATACATCATCCTTTTATAGGGATATATAAGACAATATTTCCTAGAGCTTTTAAAACGTGAAAATAACCGCTCCCAAGTGTGCATTAGGCAGAAGGGCTGTGCCCTGTGTGTTTTGAGGATGTGAAATACAAGTTCCAGCCTCTGGAATGAAGTGATTATTATAAAATTGCATGTTAATACCACATTTAATTTAAAAATAGCATATGAGAATTTATGCAACAAACTTCCGTGTTTTAAAGGTGCTGTCTATTGGGATAAACATGTTAGCAGTGCCATTCTCTGATTCAGATACCATGCAGGTAACTGCACATCACAGGCCTTCTCAGCATTAACAACCTTCTCTGAAATTCAGTTGAAATGCTTGTAAGAGGTACGATTGCCAGTCAGATCAGCTTAGCCTTTTATCCATAGAAAACTTCCATCGTGGAATCTCTGAAAGATATTTCAAAGGTATGTGAAAGATTGTTATTGCTGATGGAGGGATTTCTTGGAAGCTGTCAGGGCCGCAGGACGTTTTATGCTTGGCCAGGAACCCAGCCCGTGCTGGGAAATAGAGGATGAGAATACAGTTCTTGTCTTAAACATCCTGTAATCCCTGTAAGGGGATGTGAGACAACATGTGGCTTTAGGGAGATTAGGGGAGGGAGGAACAAAGAAACCCATGGCAGCATGGACTGGTACCTCACAGAGCCCTTCCCCTGTTCTGAGGCAGCTCTTGGGAATTTTACCCAGGGGGTCGAAGGTTCAGTGGTGCAATAGCATTGTGGAAGCAGCTCCCAAGCATGGGCAATGGCATGGATTGCCAAAAAATAAACTAAAACCTGCTGACTTCTGTTTTTCTATATAAAGATTAGTGTAAGGATGTTATTTCCCTCCTGCTCTTGTATAAAAGCAATAGCCTGTTTTGAGAGTTTTACACTGCCAAAATAAGTTGAATGTAGTGTATAATATAATTACATATTATAATTAATTATACTTAGCACTAGATCTGAAATGTCTCCATAGTTGTTGGTATACAGTTGTGTAAAATTTTCCACTTTGTGCCATGGGAAGGCTTCTTCCTCCTCTTCCTGACCTCTCTCTGAGCTAATTCTCCTTCGCTTCTGCAGTTCCCGTGTCGCCCAGTGCCCTTGCCGGGTCGGCAGCTCTCGGGGTGTGGTTCCAGGTCCCAGGCAGAGCTCGGTGCTGTGGGCTGCACTCTGTCACTGGGAAATGGTGTGAGCTGGGCCTGGATAGTTGGACTGAACTTCCCTCCGGAAAGGGGCATATCTGAGTGACACCTAAACAGATGGAAACTTCTTGGAAAGTTCAGTTTCCTGTCACAGACATGGAATAAGGGAGAAGAAACAAATTCCCATTATAATAAAACTTAATTATATGGATGATACTGGAGTTTTCCCCTGGGGATGAGAGCTGTGACTAAGTTGAGCTTGAATAACAGAGTTTTAGAGGGGAAAAAAGGTAAGTTTTATAAGTTTTGTGATGGAAAAGTTTAGCTTAGAACTTCTTCCTTGTCCATTTTCCCTAGGCTGAGGAAAGTGAAGGCTGATTCGTGATCTGCGCTGCCAGATCAGAGATGCCTTTTATGTTTGAATATTGGTCTGGTGCTGTGGGGTTTTTTAGGTATTTTCTCCATTTACATTTTCTTCTTTCCTTTGTTTTCAGTTATGGGAAATACTGTAAATAACACTACTGGTAGTTTTTAAGAGTACATGATTTTCCCCTTTAAAATGTCATGAATGGTTGTCAAAGCACTTCTGAATTTGTGAAGAATGTGAAAAATAATCATCTCTGAAACAATTATCAGGGAGCATGGACTAGGGGACTAAGTACTATCAAATACCTTCTGCTGCTGGTATTCTGTGTGTGCTTGGTCTGGGGAGCAGTTGTCTATAACATGTCCAGTCTCACATCTCTGTATACAGCAATTTTTACACAAGAACCTGTTTGGTGATTTCCTCTTAAAATCTCCCTACTCAACTTGGTTTCCCTTTCCTGTTTTCAAACCCTGTGTGTGACTCCTGGGAGAACTGCTTTGTCAGGGTTGTCTGCATTGTACTGCAGAAGTTTTGATAACAGAAAGTTCTGCCAGTAGAATTTAAATTGACTTCCAAACTAAAAATACTCTCTGCCTTAGAAGAGAATTGAGTAGGAAGAGAAGTAGCTGTGGTCCCCTCGGTGGCAGCTGGTTGCCAGTGCCTTCCAAAGCGGGTTGCAGTGCTGTCTGGTGCTGGGATTGGAGAGGAGTGTTCTGCTGAGGGAGCTGGGAGGTGATGGATGCGTTTGGTGGTGCCTGAGGATATTGATTAAACCGATTGTTTTCCGAGTGTTTAAAGAGGAGTTAATGTGTTGCCAGGAGGCGTCGTTATTGCGGTGGCTGAGCTGTCCTGGTCCGTGGGCAACTGAGCACTCCAGCGCGGTTCCCCTGCATTTGTTTTCTTTGCTGCCTTCTACAATCTGCTGCTGATTTACACCTCAGGCCGCCTAAATACTGATTGATCATTCCTGGATATTGTGTTGGAGTCCTTGGTAAGGCCAGAAAACATTCCCTGGGGCTGGGCAGTGGCTTGAGGAGTGCTGGCAGTGCCTGCCGCCTTTCCTGAGCACGGTGCTTAGCAGGGAGCAGAGTTCTCCCTGCTCTCCTGCAGGAATGACACCGAGTTCCCCCAGTGATTGCATTTGTTTTTCCCTGTCTCCTGAGCCACGGCCCGCGGTTGGCTCCTGCTCACACTGTGGCCTTGGAGAGCACTCTTCACTCTTAAGATTCCGATGTTCATGGTTTTGTTTGGTGTGGAAAAATGGTTTTCATTGCTTTTTGTTTGCCCAGGGAATGTGGTGAACTTGATCTATAACTTCCAAAGCAAGTTCTCTCTCTTTCTGCAGCTTAGAAACATGTTATATTTTATACCCATAGGAGAAATGATAACTTTGCTATTTGAAACTTCTCAAAACACAGCAATCCTGACTTTTGGAAAACTTAATTATGTGAAAATTTTACACTGCATGGTGAACAAGATTCATTTATCCGTCTTAATGCCTCAAAGTTTGAACTTTACCACCTAGTTTGTTAAAAATACACTTGGAATTTTTCCTGTCAGGGATTTTGTAAACACAAGGACTTTTGAACAGAGCCGTAACTTTGACATAGGACTTAGTAAAAATGTTCTGTTGTTTCTTATGTGGATGGTGGACTCAAAGAACAAGGCAGTCCCTTCTGCACTTAAAATGTAATTTGTTGTCATTTTTTTCCTTGAAGTTCAGCTAAAGAGGTTGACTGTATTTCTCCAAATACAAAGAAAAATAGTCTAAGTGTCTTCTTCTGATCATGGTTAAATTGGGTTCCCTTGGTGCTCAGGCAAAAACAGTGCAGTTTTTATTTTTTCAAGGAGTTTACAAACATTAATTCATTAATCACAACTGTCCCTATATGAGGCTAATAATGTCTTCAGCAATCTTTTCATAGTTGTGTGTTCATGGAGGACGTGCAGAAATATTCAGTAGCCAGCAGAATGTTTTCTCTGATAAAATTTTGAAATAAGTATTTTTAGTTGATTTGGGTCTTTTTTTAGTGGGGGTTTTTTTTTTGTGTCCCCCACATTTCCATTTCACCCAACAGGGAATTTCTAAGTGTTTGTGGATGTCTTGGTCAAATTCTGGTGATGTGGTTGCGGTGATCTAAGGGCAGGGTGGTGTTTCAGGAAAAAATCGGTGCTCATAGTTCACAGGGAAACTCTCATTGTTTCTCAGAGTTCTGTGCTAGGAGTCTTGGGGAACTTTTTTATGTTTCTACTTTTTGGCTGAATGGAACAGTTTCTCTGTACAGAACCTTGTGTCAAAGCCCATGGGAGGGTCACACATCTGCAGTGTTGCTGTTGCCCTCTTCTGTAGCCGCAGGTTCCGAGTGTTGCCCCTGGAATATTGTCAAGTTGTCTGTCACGGTAGGACACGAAATAGACTGACTCCATAGAGTTGTCAGGACTGAAAGAAGGCTTTGCTTACAATTCCAACAGTTTCTTTTATAACATGCTGTGTAAAAGGGTCTATTATTGGTCCGTGGCACTGACACTGCTCTCCATTGGTTCAGGAATAGGAAACAACCCCTGGGGACAGTTGTTATGGCAAAGGGCACACTGTTCACTGAACCTGTTCTGAGAAACGCAGAGAGATGTTTTGAAAAGAGAAACTGTTGGCAGCTTTCCCTTGGGAGAGGAGCTAGCAATGGTTAGCAAGCTGAAATGCAGGCTCAGAAATGTCGAGCCCACAGCTGTGTTCGTGTCTCAGTCACGAGCGCGGCCGCTGCACACGGGGGGAGTTTTGGGGATGTGCTTTGGGAATGCTGTGCAGTGGGAGGGATACCTGGCTGACAGGGGTCCAGCAGACTTCACTGAGGGGAGCTGCCCAACATCCTCCTACCTGGGACAGCTGCTAGGGCAGGGGTAGGACAGACAGCGGGCTGGGGAATCTGACTCCTGACTGTGCTGCAATTTCGGTGAAATGCATCAAATCCAACATGGCCCAGCCCACCCCAAGTGTAGGTCTGGAAGTGAGGGGGGTGTTAGGATTTGGGATCTGTGAGACCTTTCCCTGCCCTCATGTCCATGACTGCTCGCCCTTGCACTAACCTCCGTGAGTCTAAATATGTTCAGTTTTCTTGTTTTTTAGGAAGTAGCTAGATCTCCCACCCCTCTAAAACAGATCCCACACGTTTGTTGTATTCCTCTGCAGATGGCTGACAGACCTTTTTGCTGCTCATCATATGCCTGCCTGTCTGTCGTCAGATAGTTTTGCAAATAGTGCTTTTAGGGGGCTTATCCAACTCGAGAAACGCTGCTTTGTGAGGGTATTTTCTGTTGTGTTTTGCCGTAAAGCCTCGTTGAGCTGCTGCTCATTCTTCAGTGGGCTCCAGTTGCATTTCTTGGGTGAGAAGACGCTGTGTGGAGTGGCAGGGGGCAGTTCAGGAAGGTGGTGGGGAGAGCTGGGCTTTTCCTTCCTGCTGCTGCAGCTGAAGCTCTGGAGCCGCAGGCAGAGGGGGGCTGAGCACAAACCCCTGTGCAGCGCTGTCACAGTCAATGAGAACCAGCTCCTGCCCTTCAGGAGGAGTTCCTGAGCTCCAAAGCTTGGACGTGGCAAGTTGTTGGAGCCTTCTGGCTGTTGCTAATTATTTTAGTAGAAACAATCAGCTGATGTTTAATCCCGAAATGAGGAGGCTGACAGTATAGCAGTGCAGCTCTCCGGGCTCCAGCTGTGGCCATGACTTTGGGGTCCTTGGCATGCAGAAGTCTGTGTGTGCCTCAGATGGGCAGAGCTTCCTGTTCCTCAGAGCTTGGTGCGGGCTCAGCATTTGTGTTTCTGTAATGCTGGTGTAAAAAGGAGCTCGTGCTCACTGTGCTGTTTGATGGGCACACACGGGGTGGGGAGCTCCCTTGCTGCCCTCCCCTGCGGTGTCCCTTGGGTGCCGCGGTGCCTGTGGGGCTGGGCTGGCCCCAGGGTGCTGCTGGTCATCCCAGTGCAGCCAAGGTCAAAGACTACTGCCTGACAGATGGTGGTGGTGAACCCCAGGCATACATTTGTATTTGTAGAAAATTTGACTTCTTTTTTGATGAGAAAAGAAATTTTTTCATTATTAAATCTTAATTTCAAGAAGAAATTAAATCTTAATTTCTTCTTGAAATTAAGATTTAATAATGAAATCATTCTTAAGACTTTGGATTGTTGGAAAAGCCAAGATAATTTTCAGTGATTAATGTTCCAGTAGCATTTCCAAGGACCCTAAATTAGATATTTGTGTTTAGCCCTTTCCTGCCTTTGCTGAGGATAGGTGAGAATGGCTGGAGGTACCTGTTCAAGCTTCTCTTCCCAGTGAACTTCATCCATTAGGAGCGTTTTTGCTGGCTACAGACACCTAGCAATTGTTTTGATTCCCAGTTCTCCTCCCTTTGGTCCCAGAGACACAATTAGCAGATGCTTCCCCTGTCCCTGTAGCGGTGAAATAATGCTCATTAAGGACCACAGCAGGAAGTATTCCGTGTTGGCTAAGTGACCTCGCTCCTGGGACAGATCCAGATCAGCTGGGATGTTTGGTAAATAATATATGAAAAGTTTTTCCTCTGTATATGCTCCTTTAATAATTGTAAATGCTGATATTAATCAATGTACTTAGTCAACCTTTCTGAAATCAGGGTCGTTAAGAGCTGACGTGGAAGGAAAGTCTCCTGTTGGAGGCTTTGTAAGAATGTGATTTTGCTTTTGGTGTACTGATAAACCCCTTACAAAAGGGGGGCGAGAAAAGACAGAGCAGAGTTCACCAGGCTACACAGGGCTGTAAAACCAAAGGGCTGCAGTGAGTAATTGTGGAAAGGTCTAACTCAGGTAAATTGCTGCACAATAAAATGAAAAACTACATTTGATGTAGAGAAATGCTAAATTATAAGCATGGAGAAGTATTAGGGCCCACCATGTTTATATTGTGGCAATGTATATAAATTTTTAAATTTCTAGAGAGGGGCAGCACTGATGGCCACCAGACAAAAGGGAGATCTTGGCCTTGCAAAACCTTAAGGTTCCAGAGCAGCCAGGGTGCTGTTTGTGGGACAGTGCTGCTGACTTAGTGCCCCTCCCTGAGTATTACAAGTCATGAAACTTCATTTTATGGGAAATTAGCATCTCTTGGTTGACTTTTTTTTTTCTTGACTTGCCAGTACTAACCCTGAGGAGAGTAATAGTGCCACAGAATCCATAAAAAAGGAAACTTTGAAGAATGACTATTGAGTGAGATGTGCGTTGAAGGGGGAAATACTCCCTCAGTTCAGGCATTCCTAATGTCTCTCCAGTGTAGGTTTCCCGGCATTTACTGGGAGTAAAACTTGCTCTGTTCTTCCTGTCAGTGAGAGCATGGGAAGTGTTTTGTCTTGTCAGTCCATCTGGTTTTTCCCTCAAAGCCTCCAGAACTTCTGATTTTCCTGTATCCTCTTTTGGCATTTGTACTTATTCAGGCGTTTCAGCCAAATTTATTTTGGGAGAAATAAAATGCCCTGTTGGTGAGGCCTGTTTTTTAAATCTAATTAAACGTTAAGGTGGGATTTGGTTTATTTGGTGCCATCTCTGAGGTATTTTAGTTCTGTAAAGCATCATAAGTCAGCCCTATTGTCCTAAGGAGCCAAGAGGGGCTACTGATGAGGAGTCCAGCCAGCTCCTTTATGTCATTAACTAATTGGGAATTAATTAATGCTGGTGGCTTTTGGCCCTGGGAGCAGTGTAGTGCCAAGGCTGTGAAGTGTCAGGGCTGGACCATTGTTGGTGAACTCTGCTGAAGGACAGGATTTCTTTGAGGAGCTGGTGGGATTTAAAGTTTTGGGTTTGTTCCCTTCAGGGAACTTTTCCCCTAAAATCAAGTCCCATTTAGGACCACAGTGACCCATCTCTGCCTGTGTTGTTGTTTATAGCGTGTCATTTCAAAGGAACTTGGGAAAAACCCAATCATCCCCCCTGCAGGCTGGGCTGTGTGGCTTCATGTTCCATCTGCTGGCTTCAAACCTTCCCGGCCTGCTGTGGTGGGTGTTTTCTGTCTTCTCCTGCTGGGGTCCTGCCACGCTGTGGTGCAGGGCTCATTCTGTGCCACTGTCCGTGCCCCTGCCAGCTTGCTGAGCACCTGTATTCCTCTCCATTTATTAAAAATGGCTCTGCAATGGCAGCCTGAGCACTGACTCCTGTGATTTGTGGCTAAAAACCCGGTTTGCATCAAGGCACACCCACGGAACGATGGCTTAGGTGCGAGGGCTTGGAGCAACCCCTTTCCAAAGAGGGATCAGGGAATGCAGGGAAAAGGCATCAGAGAAGCAAGCAATGAGAGAAAATATCTTTGATGTTTTGGGGGTTTTATCCCAGTCTGATTTGATATATATATGTACTTTGCTTCCTGTTCCCAAGTTGTTTAATTTTATTCACTTGTTGCAGCAGATTGTTTTCACTTTGGAAAATCTGTGTGGGAATTCCCTGACGGCTGTAACTCATCCTGCAGAGGCTCCTTATGGGAGAAGGGTCTGGTCAAAGCTGACAACGTGCTGCTGGGAGGGGAGGGAGGCCTGTTGCTGGAGATGACTATAGATCCTCTGCAATTTAATTTAGGAGATGGAATATCTTTCTGGCCTAGAGCTGCCTGGAAATAGCAAAGCAATACTGTCACTTTCTGGATATAGGAACTAGTTGCATTGTTTCTACACAGAATTTAGTTTCACTTACTCTTTCATATTTTACCCTTAGGTGGTATTTGAGTTGTTCTTACAGAAAACCAAAACCATTCTTCAAGGTTTTCACAGTTTGGGGGATCTGCAAACAAAACCTTCCAGACTGTCAGTGCTGGGGGTCTGAAACTTTCTGGGCTGTCAGAGGTGTGTGGATTCCTTTAGTAGCTGATTTTTATTCGTTTTTTATTCTAAACAGTAAAATATTGAAAAAAAAATCTTTATTCTGATGCCTTCACAAAATGCTAAATAAAAAATAACACAAAGTCTGCTGTGTCTTCTTCCCTTTGGGAGTGGATATTTCGTAATTTTTACATTCCTTTCAGAGTTTTCCCTCTGCTCAGTTCCCATTTGTTTTTACTAATTCCATTAAAATCTTTGCAGTAAGTTGTCATGGGAGTTTATTATTTCACTTTTGGTACATTCATAGAAATCTTGTGTGTTCTGTAAGTTTCCATGGACAAAGCTGAAGGGGAGAAAGGCAATCTGTAGTCATGTAGTTGAGAATGTTTCTAAAGGCTGCAGCACACAACAGCGTGATGGGTTTTTCTTATATTATCCAATGTTTTAAAACTAGGTTGGCAGATGGGAGGATTTGCTCAGGCAGTTGTTGGGATGGGATGTTTTCTTGTGAATAACTGAACTTCTTGAGTAACTTCTTTTGGTAGTACAAAAAATTCATCACAACAGTGTCCTGGAAACCTGCCTTAAGTCCATTGTAATCTTCCTCTTTCTTTTTCCCGTAGGAAATTTGCTCCAAGACCCTATTGCTCCTACCAACTCCAATTGTCAGCATTATGTCTGCAAAACGTGCAAAGGCAAGAAGATGATGATGAAGCCCTCGTGTAGCTGGTGCAAGGACTACGAGCAGTTTGAGGAGAACAAGCAGCTGAGCATCCTGGTGAACTGCTACAAGAAGCTGTGCGAGTACATCACGCAGACGCCGCTGGCCCGGGACATCATCCAGGCCGTGGATTGCTCTGCAGACCTGCTGGCCCTGCTCAAGGATGGGGCACCGCTCCACGAGGAGCCGGAGAAACCCTCGGACGCGGCCCTGGCTCTGTGTCTGACGCACTCCCCGGTCCCCTCCACCTCGGAGCTGGCCACGGACACGGCGGGGGGGTTCACGGCGCTGCCCGAGAGCACCCCCAGCCTGGACCTGCGGGGCTCCGTCATCAACGGGCTGCCCCCCTGCAACGGGCTGGCGGAGAAGCTGGGCGTGAGCATCCCCTCTCCCGAGGCCGCCAGCGCCATCGACGTCTGCAGCTCCGGCGACTACATCAAGACAGAGGAGCTCCCCGGCAGCCTGCAGCCCGTGTGTGACACGGTGGCCACCAGCGACCTGTGCCCCGCGGGCATCGACATCTGCGGCTTCAGCGAGGACATCAAGCCGGGCGGGTCGCTGCTGCTCAGCGTGGAGGAGGTGCTGCGCAGCCTGGAGACCGTGTCCAGCAGCGAGGTCTGCGACTCCAACCTGCAGCCCGCCCTGGAGGCAAACATGGCCAACGGCCCCTTCCTGCAGCTCTCCCCCACTCCCCTCAGCCATAACCTTTTCATGGCCACGGATGCTTCTCCTCACGGGCTCTCCTGCACGGCGGCCACGCCCAAGGTGGCGAAGCTGAACAGGAAGCGCTCTCGCTCCGAAAGCGACAGTGAGAAGGTTCAGCCTCTGCCCATCTCCAGCATCATCTGCGGCCCGACACTGGGAGCATCGGCTCCTGTGACAGTCAAACAGGAAAATAAAATGTCCTTGCAGCCCATTGCGACTGTACCTAATGGAGGAACTACTCCCAAAATCAGTAAAACTGTGCTCCTGTCTAACAAAAGCATGAAAAAGAACTTAGAACATGCCCCTAAGAAATCCCACCCAAAAGCCAAACCGGGGGTGCTGAAAACAAAAGACAAGGCAAAGGAGAAAGTTCCCAGCAGTAATGTTATGCCAGGAAGCCCAACAAAAACTGTGTATAAAAAGCCACAAGAAAAGAAAGGGTGTAAATGTGGTCGTGCCACCCAAAATCCAAGTGTTCTTACATGCCGTGGCCAACGCTGCCCTTGCTACTCGAACCGCAAAGCCTGCCTTGACTGCATATGCCGTGGCTGCCAAAACTCCTACATGGCTAACGGGGAGAAGAAGCTGGAGGCCTTTGCAGTGCCAGAAAAGGCCTTGGAGCAGACTCGGCTTACTTTGGGCATTAATGTGACAAGCATTGCCGTGCGCAATGCCAGCACAAGCACCAGTGTAATCAATGTGACAGGGTCACCAGTAACGACGTTTTTAGCTGCCAGTACACACGATGAGAAAAGTTTGGATGAAGCTATAGACATGAGATATGACTGTTAAACCTTCCTTTCTTTTCCCTGCCATCCGTAGGGGAACTGCTACAGGTTTAAGGCAGCTATGGTTCTGTTTAACTTGCTGGAGCT
The DNA here is from genome assembly GCA_013397315.1 of Donacobius atricapilla. Classification (NCBI taxonomy): domain Eukaryota; kingdom Metazoa; phylum Chordata; class Aves; order Passeriformes; family Mimidae; genus Donacobius; species Donacobius atricapilla. Next base: position 72,761 of record WBMY01010471.1, on the reverse strand, counting down.
CCTGCGTTTAGATCACTTGTATCAAGTGTTTTTCATTGCTATGTTCTGTGTATTAGTGTCTGGGAAATAGTTGCAGATAATGGAGGAGTTACCCTAAAACTGTTTTTAGTTCTTACAGCACCTCATAGTTTGAGATCGATTGCTGATGTAAATGATTTTATCACAAGATCTTTTGACAAGGAATATATTTGACCTCATTGTACTTGCTCATGCTTTGTGCTCAGTCAAAGCTTCAGCTTCAGTGTAGCATCCAGATAGTGCATCTCAACTGTGCTAGATGATGACGTAGAGGAATAACTATTTGATGGGTTACAGTCACCGTGAGCAGGAAGTGACCTGACATTCCTGTGGGAAAGGCAGCACTGAGCTGGGGGATACACTCCGGAAAGGGTAGGCAGTGGTGACTGTGAGAACTGACTCTGCCCTCTCCTGGACAGCAAACAGTTAAAACAAGATGAATAAATCTACGGAGCGAGCTGGGGGGCCAAAAGGCAGCTCAGGCTGCAGGCAGGGCTCAGGAGGGTCGGGGGGATGTGAGCTCCAGCCTGGATACCCCATGCTGGTAATGACATCATCCTTGGGCTTTGTCTTCCTGACACTTCACAGGTCCCGCCCCTGCTCAGCTGCCCCTCTGTGCGAGCCCCCCGTGTGGGACAAGTCAGCGGCTGGGCGGGGGGAGAACATCACTGGTGCCCTCGGAAGGCTGAAGTTCTGTTGGCACCATCCTCTCCCTTTCCCGAGTTCCCGGTGTTTTACTGCTGTTGCTTCTAGGGAAGAGAAGGGGTTTTGTGGGTTACAGGGAGTCCTTGGCTGATTTTCCCTCCTCTGGTGCTGATCAGTGCCAGGGCTACAGGGAGGTTCTGCAGCACTTATCACCACGGGGGTGTTCTTTGATCAGGTTTGTGACAGAGCTGGGACCCCTCCCGTGGAGGTGAGCTCCCCACGGACAGGCACCTCCCAGCCAGGGCACAGGATCCAGGGCTATCAAAGGTCAAAATTTTTGGGGTGTTTGCTAAACAGAATAAGCTATATATAACTTGCTCCACCCTGAACCTATCTTACTTTTTGCCCAGATGTTGAAAGCAGCTTTTGAAGGTCATTGCGTTTCAACCTGGGCCAAAAGGCTCGAAAATAGAAAAATAACACAAAGCTGTCGAGCTTATCTGGAAAAGTGTTACAGTGAAAGAATTCCTCTTAGGAATTCAGCTTTGTGCAAAAAAGGTTGGTTTCAGCGCAATCCCTAAATAAGATTGCAGGCACAAGATTTAGTTGTGCCTTCAGGGCTTCGTTGGAAACCTAAAAAGTTGAGATTGCTTTGTGAAAGCAGAAATTCTCCTCTTGGAATGATAGAGCACAACCCGAACATGGGCTGACTCGAACACGAACATTACTGTCTGATTTTAAAGGCCATTCCTGTTTCAGCAGCATGTTAAATGGTGTGTGGATTTTTTTAGTTCCTCTCCTGCTTCCATCTCCCCTTCTCCTCAGGCAGAGCCCCCGCGGTGCTTTCCTGCCCGGCGCTGGGTGTGCTTTGATTTGGCACAAAGCACGTACAATGACGGTTCCTCACCGAGAAATGAGCAAAACCCTTTGGACACAAATGGCACCTCCTTTTGTTTTGTAGTGTACCATGGTGTCATTTTCTGTGAATGTGGTCAGAGCTTTTTGTTGGTTTTGGTTTGTTTCTCCCCCCGTCTTTTTTGTGGGGTGGGCAGGGTGGGGGGTTAAAGCCATAGGAAGAAAAATGTGATGTACGTGTCCAGTCTGTACTTTTTTGTTTTTGTTTTGCAAGAAGAGTTGAAAAATATTTTTGATAATGAGTAAATGGTGGAAAATGCTTCTTAGTATTCTTGTCTTTATTTGCCAACCCAAGTACCTAAGATCTGTGTTTTTTAGCCCTCATGAGATTTAACGATGTCCTATTAAAATGTATTTAGTTAAACTTGTATGTGATTTTTGTGTTGACCCAGAGGGATCCTACCAGTCTCTAATTTGGTGGTTTGATCGTGACCTACTAATGTAAATCTGTTTCTTAGTCCACTACGTGTAAGCGAAGTAGCGACCCGGAGTCTGGGAGTGGCTGCACAGCACGGGTTGTGTCCGAATGCTTTTGCAGAGCTGTTCAGTTTTGCCGAGATTGTTGATGGTACATTTTTAGGACTTTCATTAAATTAAATACAAAGTACCTTTGCTCCAGAAATGTGGGAGTATTTGGAATCTTTACTATCTCACTGCTGCATTCAGTGTGGTACCAAAAGTTGGAGAACTTAGGTCAAGAGTGTTTCGGAGCGTCGACAGGAGTGCCCTGATGGTTAATGTAAAACTGCAAATGGTAGATTCAGGTTGTTTCTAAAAACATTTCCTTTTATGCTGCCACATTCTTGAAATGTATATTAAAATTCAAATTGATTTAATAAATGTTAGTTTTCTAATTCCATTTTGCAACTGCTGAAGGCATCAGTGTGGCATATGTTGAACTCACTGTCTAAATACTACTTAGTGTGCTGATGATTAATTCCCTAATTGTTTAAATTAGGGTTGGCTTGGTTTGGTTTCCTTGCCCTCCTGGCTAGTTGTTCGTGAGCTGAGCAATGGAAAGGATCTGGTTTTGGTGCTGACAGGAATTCCAGCAGCTGCAGCTGGGAAAGCATTCCTTCCACAGCAGCTTCCTGCCTAGGCTTGGGCAGAGAGCAGGGGGAGAGCGCGGCCCAGCACAGCCAGGAGGGACTGGGCCCTGCTGCCCATCCCGAGAGCTGCACAGTCCCTGCCGGGCTGCAGCTCTGCCATCCTTCGAGCTCCGGCCTGGCCCCCGCTGGGCTTTCCCGGCATTCCTCCTCGGGGCTCTGCGTCCAGGAGCTGTTCTCAGCATTGGCACGGAGGGAGCTGCTTGGGGATTCCTTATAGAGGATGTGTGTGATATTCCAGTTTGCTTCCCAATCCCCTCGAAGGCAGGGATTAACTGCCAAACTTTATTAAAACCCTGTAATTTGTAGAGCAGAGCCAAAAAGAAAAAGCAGCAGTTTATGGTCACGTGTAGTGGTACAAAATCCAGTGCCTGGTCATCCAGATCAGAACAAGGAGGAGAAGCCCTGTGCTCTCCCATGTGGAGTGGAAAGGCCCTTCCCAGGTATCACACATTAGGACATGTTCAAAGACGTTCGAACACACAAGTCAGTGTGGCTGTTGGTGATGGGGCTTGGAGGGCAGGGCGGGCCTTTGTCAGAGGTTGGATTTGGTGAGCATGGGGGTCTTTTCCAACCTTAACGATTCTGTGACAAACCAGGGGTTGGGGTTAAATCCCAGAGGAGGGGGGACAGGGAGACAAAAGAGGAACCCCTGGGTGTGTTACCTTGCAGCTCTCCCAGCAGGAGCTGTTCTCGTTCCCTGGCTTGTCTGACCCCGGTGCAGAGCCAGCGCCACTGGGGGCACTGCAGCCTCTCCTGCAGATGTTCTGCCCTCGCAGGGGAGCTGAAAACATTCCCAGGAAGGGAGGTGGCAGGGAACAGCTGCCTCCTGTGCAGAGGCTCCCTTGGTGCCTTCAGCACAGCCCGGGGCTGCCCCTGCCAGCCCCAGCATCTGGCAGTGTCAGAAGAACCTGCAGAGTTGGAGGGAAATAAACCCGAAAAGCCTGTTTGCCAAGGCAGGTACTTCTGGCACAGCAGGGAGCTGCTCCCTCAGTGAAACTCCGAGAGTTTCAAGGAACAGATCCCACAGCTGTGGCACAGGGATGGTGCAGAGGTCCTGGCATGACCCAGCACAGAACTATCTTTACCACATGCAAGAAGCTCCCCCTCCCCAGATAATTCTGATTTAAATTCTGTACAAATAATTTAGAAAATAATTTTTGATTGCTGAACTGGAGAACTGAAAGGATACAAACAAGCACCTTTTGTAAGGATCATTCCAGGTGTGTGGCACAGCTGAGGAAATCCCCACTGAAAGGTAGGTGATGCTGTTTCCAGTACTGCCAAGAACATCACAGGCAGATCTTTGGTCTTAACTATTTAAATTTAGAAATTGAAGTGCTTTTGATACCCTGAAGAAACTCACCAAAAGGTGACTGTTCTTTAGACAGATGTAGGCCCCCCTTGCTGAAGCAATACAAGAGCAACACACTGACTCTGCTTGAGTATTTGCATATAGGTGAATTAGAAAAGGCATTACTGGTTTTCCCTTTCTTTTTCATCTTCTTATTTCTTTTTTTTTTTCTTTCTTGTTCATTCCATTTGCAAATGATCCAGGAGATATCTCTCTCCTTTTTTCAGGACAGGTTAAAATGAGGGTGTTTTGGTAAGTCATCACAGGGACAGGGCTCCACACTGAGGACACAGATGTGAGGGAGGTAAGTGGTCAGATTGCTTTATCCCAGTATTTTTGAGAAGAAAGTCTGGAGTTTTGGCTTTGGAAGACATTTGCTTGCAGGTACCTGGGTGGTGTGAGCTCACCACAGCAGGGAAGGAGAGTTTGGCACAGCAGCTGGAAATGAAGTGAGCAGTAACACTCAACCCCACCACCGAGACAGGTTTTCCTTTTTAAATTCAAAAGTCCTTTATTTGCCAAAAAAGAAGAAAATATAAAGTAAAAATACAAAGATCAAACCATGCCACCACAAAATGTCTCCAAAACTACTTTTACAAAGTATAAGAACCTTTATTATTATTATTAAATATTCTGTTTCTAACCCCCTCAGCCAGTGATACAGTGAGAAGATGAGCACACAAGGGGAAGCTCGGTTTATGTTTTTCTTACAGTAGCTCATGCTCGTCACTGACGTTCAGTTTTGTTTGCATAGACCTAAGATACTGATCTAGAAACTCCAAATCCATACTGTTACAATGATAGTTCAGTGAACTTGGTGTTGGTCTTTCAGGACTATTTTGTTGCAGAAACTAAGCCCAGTACCTTGGTTAGAGGGTTTTGAGTCAGCTTCATTAAATCCTTGGTTCAGGAGGGCAGAAAGGCTTTGGAACCCCTTTTTGGCTGTCCATGTCTGTTCTGCAGCACTTGCCCTTGCAGGCAGGAGGGGAGCTGGAGCAGTGCCCACGGTTCACTGCCAAAAACTGGGATGCAGCAAGTACTACTGAGATTTTAGAAGAAAAAAGGAGAAAATCCAACTAGTACCATTCCAGCAGCAATACTGAGCCATACCTCCCATCTTAGTACTGCAGAGAGAAAGTATTTGTGATACAACAGTAAAAAAGCAAGGGGTTTGTAAGAACAGAGGGCTTCATTTTGCTAGACAAAAGCAGACTAGACAGAACAAATACGCACAATCACATTTTTATCATGCAAAACTGAATTTTACTCACTTTTCTGGCTACTCATAAAGGAAAAAGCCATCGGTGTGAGCTGGATGTGCACTGAAAAATGCAGGATGTGTCCTTCCAGGGATGCAACGTCTGAAGTGGCACTGACATGGAGTCAGGAGACAGAGCCAGAGCCAAGGGACTCCTACAAATCTTTTGGGCAGGGATTCCGGGGCTGCTTCACTGCAGCTGAGCAACTCTGCTGGCTGGACACAAGCACCCTTGACTATCACAGAAAAAAGCAAAGAAGTAGGACAGGAATTCCCAAATTTACCTCACTTAAATCCTGCAGAGTTACAAACCTTCCATCCAGAGCAGCTGGGGACAGGGCTAAGTCACAGATGGGGTGTAGAACATGTCCTCTATGAATGCACGTGTGCCTGCTGAATTGTGGTTATTTTCAAGTACTTTAGGGACAGAGAATGGATTTCCCCTCCTGGAATATTACTGCAGATTTTGCACTGCCATCACAGTAGCAGTGGCTTCTGCAGCTTGTCCTTCTATACACATAGAATGCAAAGCATTTGCTGTAAATTTGGGTGGTTTTTTTTGGATTAGCTTGTGTTGACCTACCAGAAAGCATGGATTGGGTTTGGATTCACTCTGTGTTGTCGTAGCAGTCCTGAATGTCTGTTTGTAGGAGAGAGGGGCTGGGTTTGGGCTCAGCAGAGCAGCTATCAGCTTCCTGTCTCCATTTATTGAACCAAACCTTGGGAAGGCAGCTGGTGAGTTTTACCAGGCTCTGGGTTCAGACTTCTGCAAAGAAAGGCACCAGTTCAGGCTGGTGTGGTGTGAGGTGGGAGCCTGAATTCAGGGTTGGGTTGAATTAAAGGCCCTCTGCAAAAGGCAGATTAGGAAGACGCAGAAGTGGTGGGTGACTGAGGCTTTCCAGAACTGGCAAACGAGACATGGCAGTACTGCTGCTGCTGGAGGACCATGAGGGTTCCATTTCAGCCTAGAGTGGGATCAGGTTCTTGTTCCTTTTGAGGAATCTTAGTCTTTGGAGAGATGTAAAGGGACATCAAACCAAAAGGCCCCTCTGGACCATGGCAGTGAGGGAAGGATGAACTCCTGCTGTGCCCCAGTTCTTCTCAGAAAAACGTGGCTGGAGCTGGTTCCAGGCAGCAGCTCTGGGACCTCCATCCCGTGTCCATTCCTGCAGCCCGTTCCTTGGTGGTTCCGCATTTGGGCATTTGTGGAATCACCCCCAGGGAAGGTTTTCCCTTCGAGGTTATGGCAGTGATGGAGAAGGGATCCAGACACTGTGTGCTTGCTGCATTCCAGGGGCTTGTCTTGGTTTGGTCAGAGTGCTCCCTGCTTCATCTGTTACTATGGGATGCAGGGCACCTGGCAGGGCCTTTGCTACCAATGTGGGCATCCAGAAGTTTCCCAAATACCAAGTCCAGGATCCTGGGAGGTGTGTATGCATCTGGTCAGTTCAACTGAAACCTTTCTCTCTTCCTATGTTTGTTCATAGGAGAGTTCAGAGCCCGGGGAGGCAGCAGCACATCCCCCTGGGCAGTGGCAGGCCGGGCTCGGGCTTCAGAGGCTCCTGGAAAAGGCCAGGCTGCACTGGAGCGATCAGCCCCTTCCTCACTTGGATACTGACCCCTGGAGGCACCGCAGTCCCCTCCTGGCCCTGGGGACACCTGGGTTCTCCACTGCTGGCAAGGGGACAGGCATCCCCCAGGAATTCTGGCAGGAGGCACAGCCTGAGGCTCCCCCAGGGAGGTACCGGGAGCTGCGGTGCACACACAGCAGCCCGGCATTACAGACTGCGCCCAGCTGGGAGGGCTCACCCGGCCCTGCTGACAGGGCAAGCACCAGACCTGCTTGTGCATAGATGAGGGCTACAATGAAGAATTTGTTCTAATCACCCCTGTGCTGAACCACAGACAGTTCCTGCTGGCCAGGAGGGACAGCTGCAGCAGCAGTGTGTGCTGAGAGCAGAGGTATCACTAGGGGGGAAAGTCGGTTTAATTTTGCACTTAAAGCAGGAATTCATTAGTTACAGCATTTCCTTCCTGAGCCTGGGAGAAAAATTCATTTTGGTAATAATACAGACTAATTCCTTTACTAGTTAATAGAGGGGGTTGTTTTTTTTCTTCATTATCTCAGCTTAGTCTCTTGGCTACAGGAGAGGAGAACACAGGAATGGACGGAACTGGTGCACACCAGGCACAGCAGTCTCACCACAGCAGCTGAACAGCAGAGATCTGTATTTGCTGCAAATACTCTGCAAAACAATTCTGCAAAGTAGAAATCTACACAGACAAAGCTCTGGCCAGAGGCAGAGGAGCACAGGAGGAGACACAGGACTAGAACAGGTACCTCCATCTCAAATTCCTAGAGAACATGACGGTTTAGTGCTGACACTGCTCACAGCTCCACAGCAGTGGAACAGTCCAGCAGCCAGGGTAAGGGCTGGGGGCAAAGCACAAAGGGCCTTCACTCTCCCCATGCACAGGCACGTTCCCTTTGTTTCCAGGACACGAACGAAAAAAAGAACTTCACCGTGACCTATGTTTTACAAGATTTCTAGACACACTTTCAAGTTAATTTGGCAGCTCTTTTGTCACTCCTGGTATAAAGCCAAGGGGACAGAGTGGCACAGGACAGAGAAACAACCACTGTAGATGTTGCATGCAGCTGTTACAGGTAATCATTAGATGCTGGCATTTATTGCACATCTGGGGACATAACAGAATTTATATATAAATGAAACAAGGTGCAATCACCATTTTCAGTGAGTGTGCACAATAACACATTGTAAAAAGCCTTTTCATAGAAATTACCTTATTGCAATTACACAGGAAGACAAAAAGGGGTCTCAAGTTTCAGTGTACAGAATAAAGCACATTGTTCCAATGATGGATTTAAGGAAAACCCCCAAGTGCCTTGGGACTGAATGCTATCCAGTTTGAAAGATATGGGCTGTCTTCCACTTCTCTATGCTCAGAGATCTGAGATAACTAGTTTGTCTGACTTGTCTCCAGTTTCAGGGGGAGGTAAGACTTCATCTGTGTCATAGTCTTCTTCACATGATCTGCAAAGACAAAAGGTGTGTCTTTAAAAGCTGTATTTTGGTTTTCAGGGCAGTTATTTCAGTGGCTACTAAGCCAGCTGGCTAAAATGCAGTAGCATGTGAGAGGTGAACCCCAAGGAAGAGATTCCTGAGGCATGGGGAGAGGGTGGGAATCATCACTACTCTGACAGCAGCCATGGATCTGTGCTCCCATCCAGCCTCGTCTGAGGCTTCCAGAACAAACTCTCACTGGTGTTCAGTATTAGAAAATTTGAATCCAGCTTCAGTAACAATTGTCAGGAACTCCCAGAGCCTCCATAGTTCAGTGTAGAAGTAAAGCCATCCAACCACAGCCCCAGGCCCCAGAGGAGCCTGGGCTCAGAAATACCTGGTCCAAAGCATCTTCTGGCTGAGGTGTGCTTTGACAGACACAGAATAAGAACTGTGGCCACGCTTTCATGTTCTTCTCTCCGTCAGTTTGAAGTTTGATATCCAGGATAGAGCATTTATTGTCCGAAGAGGTTTGGTGGGAATTCCCAGCTCCTGCTGCACTATCCAGGCTGGTTGGGTTCCATGCCCTGCAGCACAGGATATGGCTCTGGGGCTCTCAGCCCATTCCTAGTCCCAAAAAATGATGTTTTTAAGATGTTTCCATTCAGTCACAGCATACTACAGGTTAGCTTTGCAGGGCTCCCAAGAAATTAAAGTTTTTTCTTCTGTTCTATAGCCAGGTTGCTCACAAAGGAAATGCTGGATCACGTACTCCAATGGTCATCACAGGAAAGGCTCTTGTGTTCAGTGCTAAACTGGCCTGCAAAAAGGTGAACTCCTTTGCTAGCCCAGCATGGATGTGCCAGGAAGGAATTGTCCACCCCTTCCTGTGGTGTTTTTCCCTTGGCTGACCCACATGCAGGCACAGCAAAGCCTTGGGAGGCTGTCAGGGTCTGTCCTGCTGCAGGCAGGAACCTCCCTGTGTGCAGGGGAGACCAGCCCAGACCTTCCTGGACAAGACTGTCCTCTCTCTTCCATAAGGAGAGCACCTGCTTAGTAATTCTGCCACCTTCTGGATTCTTGAATAAGTGGGAGAAGGGAAATAATGGTCTGGTCTGGATCCTGCACCAAACCTGTTCTGACCACATGTGCAAGGTTGCCAAAAAATGCTCAATTTGCATCCTTCTTGCCTCAGTGGTGCCTGTGGGGGCTGTTGCCCTGCCTCCCCCACCAGGAATGGATTGGGAATGTTTGCAGGTGCCTCAGCTTCTCTAATCTCTCATTGGTTTAAAGTGAAGCAGATGAGAAAAACTTCGTATTTCCATTTGAATGCTGTTCTTAGAATGTTCCTTTTGTATCTCCTTTTCCTCCAATGCTACCACCTTCTGTTAGCCTTGTCCCTTTCTCTCCTACAAATGGAACGTGACCTCTTCCCTGTATTGCACCAGCAGCTGGAGCTCCATTATCATCTTTTTGTTCAGCTGTCTTTTGCTTCTGCACTAAACCCTCTCATGTCTGCTTCAAAAGGGACTTTCCACTGTCCTTTCCCAGTGAGCTCCTTTTCCACTGCACTGGTTTGTTCCTTAAGGCTCAAAAGTGCCTGCCTTCCCCATCTTGGAATAAGTGCTTTCTACCTTTATAGCTAAGGAGCATCTCTGGGATCCTTTGAACAAGATTAGCACTAAAGGTAATCAATCCTTGCTCTCCTCCCAGGCCAGTTTCAGAACTTCAGTCCCATAACATCAAATATGGGCTTGTGTAGGTTAAACACCCATTCCTCAAGACTCAACTGTGGCAACTCTGTGTTGTTCAGAGGAGGGAAATTACTCCAGGGAATTCTTTCTTTCTGCCCTTCCTTCTGGCAAACACACATTTTGGCTCTGGGAGGTTCAATGATGTCCTTGTTGCCCCTTTCCTGTCCTTACACTGCTGGGCTCTGGGAATGGAGCAGCTGAACCAGCAGACAACTGGACGGAGACAAGAGCAATGGTCTCAGCTGCCTAAAGCAATATTGTCTGATCCTATGCCTCTGTCCCCCCTCTCCACTCTGAGCAGGATGCTCTGCATTGTGCCCTGGCTCCCTGTTGCTCAGGGGGCATTTTCCCACCAGCAGCTGATAAAAGATCCTCCTTCTTTTCCTTCCCATGTGGAAAGATCTCTTTCCCTTGAAGGCAATGGTGGTTTCCATGTCCATCACCTGGCTGAGGTTGGGTTCTGGGGCAGTGAGCCAAGCAGTGCCCATTGCTGCCCCGCCCCACAGGGAAGGCTTGGCTTGCTGCAGGACCAAGGCTTGCATCCGCATCCGAGGCCTGGGCTGGCCAGAGCCAGCTGGTGGCGCTGCCCCCAGAGGGCAGTGCGAGTGTCCATTCCCCAGGGACAGCCTCTCTCCGTGGAATCCCACACAGGTCAGAGAGCAGGGCGTGGCTGAGAAGAGCCCACATCAGCTGAGGCTTCCAGTGAAATGTGATGTTTTATTGTTGTCTCAAGCATGACAAGACCTCCCTCTTATTTTTGGTGTTTGCAGCTCTTGATGGAGTCCAGCATGCTGAAAGTATCTGCGGATACTGGGAGTATTCACTGCCTTGATGAGGTTCCTGCTCTGGGAGCAGGGCTCTCTCCTGGGCATGCCTTAGCCAGCTTTAGACTGACTGGCTTTAGAAACTTTCCTTCCAGAGAAGCAGGAACAGGGCTAATCACAGAAGTGGGACACACTGATGCATCTGTGATTGCTGAATGATGGCTGTTTTCAAATGTACTCGTAAGACAAAGACCAGATTTCATGTTCTGCCAGCTAACTTAGCCAAAAATCTTCCAGTGTCTCCCAGAGCTCACCAGGAATTGTCTTGGTTCTGTCCCCGTTCCCTGTTTCTGTCATCCTCAAAACACAGCAGAAATAATGTATGTGCAAAAACTCAATGGCTCTTTCTGGCAAATTTGTCTGGGCATCCAGCTCTTTGTTTTTCTTTTTCCTTCGTGGTCTGTTGCTATGCTCCACAAATGAGATCTAATCCTGCTGCCATGACTACAGAGCTTTTCAGGGGCTCTTAAAGCTAGAAGCCAGGTTGCTGACATGCTCTTTGCAGGAAGACACAGAGCTGCTTCGGACCAACTTCAAAAATCTGACATCACCTGTCACTCTTCCCCTGGTTTTGGTGACTTTGGGAATTCATGGTCCTGCATGAAGCTTTAATGGCAGCCTCCTGTTTCTTTTCTGTGCTGAAGGCACAGGTGTTGCAAAACAGCTGCAGGGAATGCAGCAATTTCATCTTCCATCCTGCCTTCTTCATCTTCCATTGTGAAGGCCACAGAAAAGCCAGGCAGCTCAGAGGGGCTGAGGGAACAGCCTGTTGCTGTTTGGATGCACAGGCAGAGAGGGCAACAGCTCTCAATAGCTTTGCAAATCTCTGTGCCTAATCAGGAGGTGCCACTGTTATCCCAAGCAATTTCCAGTGTCGGAAGTTTTGAAAATGATGCAATCTTCTCAATACACTACTAGCTCTATAAACACTGCTTAAGACTGGATGCAATCCTGAATCATGCAAGATTAACACAGGGTAAGCATTCTTTGGGTGGTTGAAAGAGATATTCTCAAAAAGATGCCAACACAGACACAAATCTAAAGGAAGACTAGATTGAGTCTCCATTTATCTGCAGGAAGCCCTTGCCCACAGAGAAGTTCTGGAACAACTGCTCTGCCTAAATTGACTGGCTAAAGATAGCTGGCGTGTCTGTCCAGAATCTTACAGAAGGCTGAGAACTGAGTGTAGGTATTGAAGAAACCAAATGTTTGAAAAAAAAGTCTCAACAAACTGTAAATGAATGAAAATATTGCAGTATAACTTACGAAGAGCACAGACTAATAGACATGAAGTTGGACCAAAGAAAGTCTCTGCTAGGCATAATAAATGTAACAGAGCTACAGTTTCTAATCTATGACAGTGTGACATGGTCAATACAGGGCCAGGAGCAGCAAAAGTCATTTGATCTCTGTTTTTGTACAGAAGAAATAGGCTTTGCCTTTTTTCCCCCTTCACTGATGTGTGCAGCTGATCCAAGTGGCTGCTCCCAGCACTGCTGCACTGCCCCCAGCACTGCTGCACTCCTGCTGCAGGGAGCAGCTGCCCCCTGCTCAGAGCCCAGTCCAAACGCTCATCCCACTGCTCCACTGCCTCTGCTGGCAGTGGCAGCACGTGCCCCCGCCAGAGCACAGCTGGAGGCAGCTGGGAGTGCCCAGGTGGTGCCCAGGGTAGTGCCAGGCCCATGCTCACCCCTCCTGGAGCTGCTCATTCCCCGACTCCTCGGCCACCAGGATCTCGTACTCCTCCGCCGCGTACCTGTCCCAGTCTGAGGGCTCGGGGCTGTCACTGTCCATGTCCTAAAGAGAGCACACAGTCAGCCTCTAGGGTAGTAAGGAATAGATGGAAACAGCCAGGCAAAAATTGCCTTAACTGAGAAACTCACAACCATCTTAGAGTGTTTTAACATCTGCACATAAAGGACTATGAAAAAAATACCTCTCAAGGTCTGTAAAGCTCAGCATGTGACCTGAGATGCCAAAAACCTGCATCTGCTCCACTTCAGAAATGCAACAGCCACGCACTTGCTGTGCTCTAGCTCTGTCTGTGCACTCCATACAGGATGGAAGAACTCGGTAGTTTCAAATCTGTCCATCAAAGGTTAATTTTAACTGATTTTTGAGAAACTCCTTACAGTTTGCTAAGTTAGAGAAGATTACAGGATAACACCTCTATACATACCTGGCCCTCTGCCATTTACTACAGGATGGGGATAGTAAGTTATCCCCCTGGTCCCACTTGACTGCTTTTATGGTGATCTAGTTTAAACAAACAAATAAAAAGGGTGGTTCTGTCTGGGGCTGTATTTAAGCCTTGAATCATGGAACCACAGTTTTTATTGGAGATTATGTGGGAACAACTGTGAGGGAACCAGAGCTGGTTTTGGCACCTCCTCCACTTTTCTGTACTTTGAGCAGATAAGAGGCTTCTGAGAGACAATCAATAAGCTGTACTTGTGAAAAAAAGTGTTCTTTTATTCAGTTGGATTTTCCCTACATTCAGGAGCACGCCAAAGATGAGTGTGAGATTGCCTTATTTAGAAATAAAGGTGATTGATACCTTTTGCACTGCAAAGGGATCCCTCTGTTCATTGTCCAGATACTTCTCTAAATTGAAGAAGGTGTTGAAGAACACATGAGCCATTCTGCATCTCTTCAGGTCTCTCAAGGTTACTCTTCCTAGAGAAAAACCCACATGGTTCTGTTACTGAGTTCTTACAAAAGTTTTAATTGTAACACCAGTAGGCTTCAACAGCACAAAATTCCTTCCCAAGACAGTCAAGGATTTTAACATCATTCAATAAATGGGTGTGTTTATTAAGCTTAAATCTCACATACATATGGAGGCCTCTGACATTCATGTGAAATATGAAGGCATGTGAATGGGGATGGTTCAATTTTACAGTGTAGACTGTCAGCACATCCCACAGCGGGGGCACACAAGAATTGTTGCTTCAGTCCCAGGGACTTAATTCCTGAGCTCTTTTGTTTCAGTATTTCAGACCTCCTGCTGCACCACATCATGGCCCAATGTGCAGTAATTTCCATCCAGGGACTCTCACACAGGGCTCTGCCTGCAGATAGGTTTCATAGTGGCTTTACCTTCTCAACCCCCCACAAACGAAAGGGGGTGAAAGCTCTGCCTAAAGAGGACTTACCTTCCCTCTCTGGCTTAACGAGGTCCAGCATCTGGCACAGCAGGTCCTGGAAGGGCAGTGGCTCTATGCCCATCACCTCCATGCGCTCACACTGCTCCTCATAGAAGAATTCCAGCTCGTACATGGACAGCACCCCGTCCCCATCCAGGTCCATGCAGCGGAACCAGTACTCGATGCTGGGAACAGAGCAGGGACACTGCAGCACTGCACTGGGGCATCCACACAGCAGAGACTGCAGCAGTGCCTGCTCCCCCTACCCACCCCCAGGGCTCCTCTGCCACAGCCTGGCACAACCCTAGGGATGACAAGACCCATTGGGAAGGGTCAGGGCACAGGCCAACACTCCAAGCACCTCCTGTTGGTCTCCCAGGTGGCTGTGAGCAGCACAGCCACACTCACGACCTGTCTCACCTGTACCCACTGTTCACTGTGCTGCAGCCCAAGGGGGCCTCACGTAGGGCAGGGAGTCCCTGTCCGACCCAGCAGCAAGAGTTGGCCAAACAGAGCCAGCTCTGAGCCCAGGACACTGCAGGGACCCTGGTGAGGGACAAGGCAGCTGTGTCATGCACTCATTTGCTCCTTTACACACAAGGCTGAGCTCTCAGGCAGCTGCACTCTGCATCCCTCCTCCCCTCTGGAAGGTCTGGCAGTTCTGGATTCTTCTTCTCTTGTTATGTGTAAATTCCTTGTGCTAACACTCACATGTATGTGTGGATCACCCTGCACAGCAGTCTCTCCCTGGCTGTACAACCAGGCCACAGGCACGTGTTACGAAGTGCCACAGTGAAGTTTCCCCACACACACCTTACACACCCAATCCACCTGTGAAGGGATGTGCCCAACTGCTGCCAGCACCTCAGGACTGTGTGCTCAGAGCCAGTGCCTCATGGTATGAGGTGATCAAAGGCACTGGTGGCTACCAAGATGGAAAAAATTACAAGAAAACTCAGCTTATACACAGTTTTTCCTCAAGAAAGGCAAATGATTGGACCAACCATCACCAGTAAGATGTTTTCTTCCTGACAACCTCCAGATCCCAAGCTGCTCTCTCTTGTAGAAGATGGTAGGTCACAGAAGTTTTCATATCTTATTTGCTCATCTCAATGATTTTACTAAGACACAGAAATCAGTCTCACCTTGTAGCACTCCTTTTGTCTTCCTCCGAAATCAGGAGCCACACAAAATCTGCATAACTCATGCGCCCTTCTTTTTGAACTTCAGTGCCTCTACAAGACATAGCAGAAAAAAAAATTAAAAATCACGAGGCCCCTAAATACCCAGGACATCAAAGATATTTTTCAAATTATTAGTGAGAGAAAATGGGGCATTGTCACCTATTCTGCCTGGACTCCCTGCACCCTGCAGCACCAGGCACAGCATTTGCTGCCTTTTATCACCACAGAGCTGAAGCTCATCTGCTACATCCCCTCCCACAGCATGTCCCTGTGCAGAGACTTCAAAGCACTACTCTCCAGCTATCCCTGTGCCATGTCTTCCAGCTATGCCCAGTTATCCCATCCTATGGGATTTTTATTTTGTTTTCTTAAGATACCCAGAAGTCTCACTCCATGTTCAGGCAGTTCCAGCTGGAGCACCCTGTTGGAAACCATTCTGACCACGGCCATTTCTGAAAATAACTTGTATTTCTCAACCTGATAGAAATTCCTTTTTCTTCCCCCAAGAAGTGTGCTATTCCTCACCTCACCACAGCACCGCTGAATATCCGCTCAATGATCCTGTTTGACAAAGCTGGAAACAAGGAAAACACAGAGAAAATGAAGCTACAGCTCACAGGAATAACTACAATCAGTTGTTCATGCTGAATCCACACAAAGCCCTTTCCCATTGTTAAAAGAAGGCTCTAACTACACTGCCTGTCTAACCACCCTCTATTTAGCAGCATTTCTAAAACCCCACGATGATTCTTCCAGTGTGTCTGCCTCTGTATCTTTCCATGCACCACACTGTCCCATAAAGATGGCAACTGTTATCTGGATCCTTAGAAATGGGCATGTTACTCCTTCTCTCCTGCAGTAGGATTTGTCACATAGAAGGAGACTATCCCAGTGTATACTGCAAAAGAAGTTCAGTTATCAAGCAAAAATGACACATCAAATCCCTACAAAACACTTCTAAGGAAAGGACAGGCTATGGCAACCACGCTGCAGGGAAGGCAAGGAAACACCAGCATAAAGGTGAGGCTCTGCCAGCCAGGAGATATGTGGCAGAGATTGTTATGGCAGAGCACAGGCCAAGCAGCAGGTACCAGTTCCGGGCAGGATTTGCACAGTGGCCTCACCGCCCCAGGCAGGGGAACCCCACCTGGACTCCTGCACGTTCTCCATCACTCCTGTGGTCCTGGCACAGTTCTGGCACAGCAGCCAGGCAGACTCAGCCTGCCCCACCCCTCAGGTGCCCTGGCACAGTTGACAGGCTGCTGGGCACTGCACCCATGCCTTCTCCCCGGAATCCTTGGTTTCCCAGCACCTCAGGGCTCTCAAGCCTCCTGTGCAACAAACACTGCATTCCCCACTGCAGCTTCCCAGCAGGGCCCCATCTCCCGTATCACCCCCCAAGGGAGGCACTCCTGCATCCTCACCCACCAGCCCTGTGATCAACACTCCTGAGTCCTGTGACTGCCACACTCACCCAGAACCCCCATGGCCTCCTGCACTTGGAACACATGGGTGTTTTAGCCCTTTGTAGATTTGTAGTTCATTAATTTATCTATGGCCCGTGAACCTTCAAAAACAAATAGCATCTGCTCAACTTCTGGAAAGGAAGGGCCATCCTGAACTGAAGAGAAAGTCTCCAGAGTCCATCTGCAAGATAAAATCCCTCAAGCTTCACTGGACTCCGGATTCCTCTCATGCATAATTTGGTTGCACTTCAACAATCTCTGAAGTTCAGATGGGCTCATCCTTCTTGTCCCTACTTCCAAATTCCTGCAAAGCCCTCAGTAAATAATAAACAAGTTTCAGGACATTATTTTAGCCTGTCCTCCTGGCAATGACCCACACATGAACAGAAGCTCCATCTGTAGGTACTCATGCAGAAAATAGTGTGTCCTGCAGTTCTCTGTGTCTAAGCTTGTACAACTCCTTCTCTAAATCAACATTTATTTAAGAGATGGGTGGCTACATTAAAACTTTTTCTGAGGCATCAAATTAACCAAATTAAAGGCAGGCTTTATTTTTCAGTAGGAACATTCTGTTTTCAGCAATGCCCTCGCCCTGCCACATCTTCAGGCAGCATACCTTGATCACTGTACCTAGCCAGGTCCTTCTGGCTGATGTAAAGGTCATGGTCAGTATCCAGCTCCCAGAATTTGCAGTATATAACATAAAAGTGCTCATAGGAGAAGTAATCTGTGATCTGATTTATGTCATCCTCTTCTTCCAAAAGAGCAAGAGTCTGAAAGGGCACAAATACAGTGGGAAGTTAAACCTGGGTGAAGAGGCAGCTGAGCAGCTGAAGTGTTCCAGTTTCTCAGGAAGCTGGCTGAACACAGCCCTGAGAACTAACCCAAAGTGCAGCCTTTCCCCAATAGATGGGGTTGCTGTATTCTTTAGCAGGTACTTACAGTGCACCTGGCTTGGCCATCCTGCTTAGCACATCTCTGCCACTCCTGTCAACCATTTTTGTTCATTTTCAGCTCCAGTGAAGAGTGAGGCAGAGAAACAGGAACACAAACTGCTGTGTCAGCTGGGATCATGGTCTGGGAAACAATCCTGACCTGCACCAGAGACTCTGAGAGCCACTTCCAGCAGCAAGTCCACAATCTTACAAAGGAACTGAGATATGTCTTTACCCATCATACATCCCCATCTGCCTCCTGAAGGCCAAAATCATGTCTTGTTCCAGACTCACATCTGGACAGGGACAGGAAGGATGGACCCCAAATTAATCATACAGACTTCCCTGCGCTCTTGCAGGAATCATTCTGGTTAAACTGGGAGGCTCAGACAGATTTCCAACCATAACATCTGTTGACATGTCTCACTAGGAAACATTTACTGCTAACATCCATGTTTCATTGCTACTTTACATCTCCCTGTCCTTCCCAGCAACAAGAGGACATGGCAGTTTCCTAGTGCCACCTCCCTACTTTTCTTCCCAGTGCTGAGGCCACAGGACACCAGAAGCCTTCTTGCCTAATAAATCATGGCTCCAGTGAGCTGCAGGCCTGGCCTCCCCTGCCCTCACAGCCCATCCCAAGGGAGCAGGCAAACATAGCCTGAGCTATCCCAGGGAATGGTGGCCCCAGGCAGGCAGGCTCGGTGGCCCTGCTACCCATAGCCAGAAAAACAGATGCTGTGTTATGTGTTGGCACTGCTATTTCAATATCAACTTCCAGTCACCTCCACATCCAAGGAATCCAAACAAAGCTCTCACATCCTATCCAGGTTCAGTGAAGTTTCTGGCAGGGATAACAGGATGGCACTGCCAGACCTCACTATTCTGACTTGCTGACACCCAAGTCTCAACACCTTTGATCCATCACTCACTGGCCTCTCCAGACTGTGTCTGTCTCTCTCTCTCTCTCTATTTACAGATGACAATCACTCGAGGATTTTTGCTATAACAATTTTTTCTTTTGTAGGTCACACCCAAAGATGCGATTTACACATGCAGCAAGGAGCTGAACTTCCCTGCCACAGGAGATGAAAGGCAGAGTAGATATGGAAGGAGAAAAATGGAGAGACTGTTTTGAGGGAGAAAATGAGTGGATAAAGATGCAGGATAATCTGGGAAGATTTATTTGTAACAGAGTTTGGGAAGGAACAGGAATCCCAGGACTTGGACTGGCATGAGCCAATTCAAAAGAGCACTCATTTCTCCATTAGCTGATGGGGTCAAGTAAGGGAGATGCTGTCTGAATAGAGAAAGAAAGAATTCATACTTGAGGGGTTTGAGGAAGACAGCACACTACACCTGGAAGGGCAAATAGGACACAGGAGGGAAATCTCATTGTTTTAGCCAGTCCCTCATGTTTCAGCCTCAAGACTTCCTGGCTCTTTAGGTTGGGCTGGACATGAGCAGCCTGAGACAGTTTTAACCTGGTGCTCTTCTGAGCAAAATACACAGAGGACTGAGATCCAAACCCTGACATAAGGACACACTGCAGGCACTGGAACAAGAACTAAGCTCCATTCATGATCCTGTGGAGATCAGCTCTCGGGGTGCCTCATCCTGCAATTGCAGAGATGTTCCCGACCAGCTGTCAGTGGGCTGAGGGCTGCCTAGGAGGCAGGAAATTGGCTCTCCTGCCCCTGGCACTCCTGCAGCTCTTGGCTGCTTATGAGCCACTTTATATAGGTGCAATACCATGTCCTGCTTCCCTTCCTGCTGTCTGGACCAGGAGCCAGGCTGCTGCTCCATGTGGCCTCCGGGCTGGGGCAGGGTCACACCCTGACCTTCTCTCAGTGCCCTGGGGCCACTCCTGTCCCTGCTCTTCTCATCTGAGCTCAGACACAGCTCCTCCAGTAGCCCCAGCACTCCTGGCACTGAGCACCTGGCTCATCCCACTGCAGCCCAGGTGCAGCTCCCTCACCATCCAGCCACAGGAACAAGGAATGCTGCACTCTGGATCCTGTTCCCACAGAAACCCACGTACTTGCAGGAAGTTGCTTTTCCTCAGCTCTGTTAGAGTGATCTTCCCCGACCAGGATCGATTGACTGTGTAGAATATCCTCTGTATAACCTGCAACATACGAACAGCGCTCTTGAAATCAACTCCAAACACAGCAGCTTGGGAATTGAAATGCAGTATCTTGGTTTATTCACTCATCTTAAGGAGACCTCTTTTTGAAAACTGTTTTGTGATCTTTTCTGTAGATACTATATCCTTAATTGATGACACAGTCTGAAAGCAACATTTGCTTCTTAAACAGTATTATCCCTTTCCAGTCTAAAAACATTTTCACTGCTCTAAATTCAGCTCTTTGGGCATGTA
Source organism: Donacobius atricapilla (assembly GCA_013397315.1). Taxonomy (NCBI): domain Eukaryota; kingdom Metazoa; phylum Chordata; class Aves; order Passeriformes; family Mimidae; genus Donacobius; species Donacobius atricapilla. Next base: position 52,750 of record WBMY01010471.1, on the reverse strand, counting down.
GACGTATTATTCATGTCAGGGAACACATTCAAAGTGCTGATGAATCACTTTGAGGCTTTCACATTTAAGGGGATGTAGTTTGCGTGGATCCCCAATGAAAAAGGGGTGGGGGGGGTAGGGACTTCTGATGCTTCTGGCTCCTGCAGAGGAAGCAAGACATGTAAATGAAAGGCACAGTAATGTCTGACCCACTGTAACTACAACAATGTCTCATGTTCCCAGTGCCTCTGCTAAAAGTAAGCAGGAGAGGTTCTGTTTGCAATTATTTTGGGCAGGTGTTAACCTCATTTGCCTCCTTTCCAGATCTGCCTTTGGTGAAAGTGAGCAAAAAATCATGGGAGAAAGGCACAGAACCCTCAGAAGCCAAAAGCAAACAGTTCCCAGTGTGAGACTGAAGTCACTCCCAAGCTCCTCAAAAAGCAAACAGCCCTTCCCAATCTGCTCCTAGGCAGCTGTCAAGTATCATCATAGAGTGGGAAAAACATGTGTGACCAAGCACATGCAAGAACAAACCTAGCAGGACGAACAAAAACAAATAAATATCACCAGCATGAGAAAAGAGGAATAGAATTAATTTGACTATCAGCACTGGAATCTTGTTGATCAAACCTACAAAACTTTGATGTCTCTGACATGTTGGCACATTCTCCCAGAATTTTGGTAACCTTTACTGCACACCATTCCAACACAGAAATTAACTTTACACAACAATTGCACGTTATAGGGATTAATCCAGCTAGCAGATTAAATGGGATGGATTTCGCTTTTAGCCAGGACTAGTTTCAAGTGGGCAACCACGACCGAAGGGCCTTCTTTGGACTCAGTCAAACAAGCGGTTCTAAATCCAGAACAGATCCAGAACCAAGTATGAGATTGCTCCCAGCAGTCTGCTCCGGGATACTCAGACAGTAATTGATGATGGCACACACAACTCGGAGCAAGAATGATGTGAGGATTCAAATGTACCCTGAAGAGAGAGAACTGATAGATTCAACTTAGCTAATGTGACACCTTTTGGGAACATTGCAGGCATCACTCCAGGCCTAAAAGGTGGATATCCTTTTAAAATTGGGTGTGATTTTAATTAAAAACAAACCAAAAACCAGATCCATCGTAACTGTAGCAATCACTGAGCAATGTTCTGTGGTTTGTGTAGCACAAGAGGTCAGACTAGGTAATCACAATGATCCTTTCTGGTCTTAAGCACAATGTTTGTTTCTTCTTTCATGCCCCTGGCAGCCACTGCCATTCTGGTCTCTATTTCTGGACTTTGTTTGCCTTTAGCTTCCAGCTTACACACGAGCTCAGAGACTGGAGTGCTCTCACCTCACACATCACCCATTATCACACCTGACAACTTTGTAGCAACTCTTAAAAATACAGGCTGTTCACACCATTCCAAGGACTCAAAAATAACAATCCCAAGAATCAGAAACAGGACCCCATACCAGTTAATTCTTTTTTTCCTCTGCTGCAGGGTAGTAAAAGACAACAAACTATTCCCATTTGTGACACATAAAAAACTGTTTGTCTGCCAGAGCACATTGGTAAAGATGTTCCATCTGCTTCCCTCTCACCTATCTGTAAAAATAAGCCATTCAGAGGTAAAATGGGATCTCTTTTCATGTCTCTTACCATATCCAGTCACTCAGTGAAGGCTTTATTATTCAAACAATGGCCCAGTTTCCATGGACAGTATATAGTATATATCTCACTATAAAATCTCAGTAGCTCTCTTTTTCTTTTCCAGGTTGTAAACACCAAGTTGTCAAAAAAAGCATTTGGGAAACGTCCTCGAACATCATTACCCACCCTGAGATGATGTGCAGCATGCAAGCCACACTTCTCACTTAGGCCATAACTGGCTTCATTTTTCTGAGTCAGTACACAACCATAGATCCACAGAACATCTTGAGTTGGAAGAGGGCACAAGGATCATGGAGTCAAATTCTTAGTTAGCCTTTGGAAAGAGGAGCTTCTTTCTACTTGCCCATTATTCTCATGCAATTGACCTCCAGGCCCAAACCATTCATGGGTAAGTTCCAGACCTTTCCCCAGTCTTCCCACAGAAGAAAAATGCAATACCATTTCTGGACAAAACAAGAACCTTTATTAAACCCTGCGGCCATTGTCTCCTTACACATTTGCCTTGGTGCTACTGTATAAGCTGAAGTACCTTTCCACAAGCTTTAACCTTTAAATTGTTTTTAGCTCACAGCTTTCCAAGAGCTGCATGCACTGCCAACTTTGAGCCTGGTTTGAACATTAGGGTAGAAGTCACACAAAAACTTTACAACAAATGCCACAGGATGTTCTGTCATGTTCTGCATCATCTTCGCCAGCTTCAGGAGTTGTCTCTGTTGAAACAAACACAACTGGTTTAGTAATACAGTGGACAATAAAACAGATATGATACAGATGAAATTCCAGCCTGTTGTGTCTGAAAGGCCCCTTTAAAAGGTTCTGAGGTGGTAATAAGAACTAAAATGTGCATTCACATCTTACCCATCCTAGATTGTAAGGTCACTCTCCAGGAGATTTCAGCCAAGTGATGCCATACCCAGCAATGAACACAAAGCCATGTGTCCTTATGGCCCTTGTCTGTAACACAAACATGAACTGTAATTCTTGTGTGGCAGCAAATACAGCATTCTGTCTCTGTAAGGAGGTATAAGGTACTCTACCTTGAAGCAATGAAAATGATCCAAGTGGTCTCAAAATTCAAGGACAAAGCTGTTTCCTTCATTGCCTCCTGGTGGAAATACTGGATTTCGTAACATTAAAGATGGATGTGCCAAACTGTCTGTGAAAGGAGAGGTGAGCAATAGGAACTCCTGCTATCAGAGAGCAGAGCCCCTGCTGCAGAGGGCCGAGTGCTGCCCCTCCAGATGGGCACAGCCTGCCCAGCAGCCTCCTGCCTCCCCACGCTCTGGCCCTGCTCCCCGCCAGGGGGATTCTGCTGTTGGCACAGACCCCCACAGCAGTGCTGTCCTTTGTCAGGTGTGCTGCTCCAGGCACCACCACTCCCCGCTGCCTTTGGAGCAAGCCTTGGAATCCACCTCTGTCCCAGCACCGCCAGTAAGGATGCCCAGAGGCTCCGACTGCAGCAGGAAAGCACCGCAGACATACAAGCAGGATCAAGAAGCTCCTCAGAACTTTGTGTACTTATGGAAGTCTGGTTCTGTGTCTACTTTGGTGACACAGCACCAAGCCCAGGCACCAGGGAAGTGGTGCAAAAGGAGAGAGGAAGGAAAAGTTGCTGCCCTTTAGTAGCAGCCTGCACTTCAGTTATCTGGAAGTGAAAGCTCAGCTTCACACAGTTGGTCTCAGCCACACCCTGCAATGCCCCTGCTGCGTCCAGAAAGGGCAGCAAGGGTGATCGTGTGAGGGATTACTCTACAAGGACATTTGTATTTTGTCTGAAAAATATAGAACAGTGTGTGACTTAAGAGGAATCCATAAAGGCAGATGCAGAGAATTGCCTTTGTCAGCAGCCAGGGCAACCACATGTGGCACTGACCCGTGGATACTGCAGTCAGAAACTGACCCTAGGGTGACCTCAAACCTCTCAGTCTCACCCTTCCATGCACTTGAAATGCCAAATACCGAGGTGCACATGCCACAGGCACTTTCCACACTCACCCATTCATGCGCCTCCATAACTCCCTGGCTGCTCCTATGCCAGTTCTGGCTTAATGTTTATGTTGTCTTGCTCCACAGGGACTAAACATATCGATTATATACTGCTGTTGAATGTCAGGTTCAAGTGCATCTAAAACATTTAGATGAGAACGGATTCTCATGACACATTTTCATTAGTGTGACAGTTCAGGGTTTGCCCTGAAGAAGTAAGTGTCTTTGTGCCATCTGCTCCTTACAGGAAAGGAACAAGCATGTGTGTGCCAGGAGCCTCCCAGCTAGCTGCCATGTGTGGTGCAGCCCCAGGCAGGCCCTGGTAAGCAAACTGGAGAAACTTTAAGCCCTGAGCCCCGCTGGAATACAGCTCCCACCACGTCTGTCATTATTTGAATTTGTTACTGCTGCAGAGATAAAACTTGCCAACATTTATACCTTTTATCCAGATTCATACCCAACATGAGCCAAGCTCAAGGCTTAAAAAAAGTACAAACACACTTAGGTAAAGTACCAGCCTAAGTGTTGACCTGCAGAACTGGAACAAAGTTACTGAACAAACCCCAGCCACAAACCCAGTCACAAAAGCTTGGGCACAGAGAGCCTGGACAGGCATCCTGGCAAAAGGAAGGCTGGACAGCAGATCCCTGCGGGCAAAGGGCACTTTGTACTGAGGAACAGGCATGGATTCACCAAGCCTCAGTGACAGAAACCTTCGATCAGGCAGCCTTCCATGTCTCAGCAGCCCAGCACAATTTAGGGTGACTTAGCAGTTCCCAGAGACCAAAGAACTTATTTTCCATTCATCAGGTCAAAAAAGATGTTTTTATAGATTTGCTTAAGACCAGAAACAACCATTATTAACCTTTGGACTAACCCCTTGCACACACAAGCAGATTATTTTTCTTTTAGAAGCAGTTGTTAAAATACCTTATGGTCAGTAATATTAAAAACACCTATATTTTTACATAACTGAAGGATTTGCTAGTAGGAACAGTGACAGATCCCAAAGGAAGGCAGTGGCATCACAGGGGATCAAACAGGCAGCCTACCGTTGTGATATACCGCGAGTGGAACTCTGGAGCATCCTTCAGGAATGTGAGGCCAGGATGCGTTTCCACCACATCCTGCAAGGTAAGACAAAATGAAATGAAGTACATTTTCTTCTCCTTTTAATGCTTCGAAATTACTGGGTTTACAAACCAATACTTTTTTCCTTACTCTTGAAACTATTTGCAGCATTAACAATAAGACAGAAATCTTTAATCTATCAAGTGAACCTTCTATTACAGTAATATAATGCATTTGCTGGGCAATACGCACCTGGTGGGCCAGTTTGATTTACTTAAGGACAGAAAAACAAAGGAAGAGAGTTAGTGAGTAGATGAAAACTCATTTTCATTGAACGAGACAAAAATTAATTAGTTGACCATGCAACTATCTCCTGTCCAAGATTTTTGTTTTCCTCCATTCATTGAAGATATTAAACATTTGTTAGAACTAGGTGTCAGAAATAAACATTCCTTGAGAAAGACTCCTATGTCCAATGAAAGCCTCAGAATGCTTACAGATACGATTAGTACTTTTCCAAAATTCACTTGGACTACCTGTGCAGATGCCTCTTTCTCAAGACCAGCTTTTTGAAAGTCAAACACTGGCTCACAATGCCAAATCTGCATAATCAAATCCATAGAGAAACTGCTCAGATCCTGAATGAATCAGGTCAGATCCTGTATGAATCAATGCTTGGGTAATATTTCTCCCTGTCTGACTCCTCTACCCTTTAAAGGTGTTCCAAGTTCTGCTGTGCCTGTTCCATGCCATGGTGCCCTCAGGGGTGTGATGTGCCCAAATTTTGGGCAGTGTAACAGGATGTCTCAGATGGTGGCGTAAATCAGGGTAATTTTGCTGATATCTGGCTGACAGGACTGTGCATGCCTTGGATTGCACCAGGAGCTAAAGAGCAGAGCTGCAATCCACCAGGAAAGGCAGTGTGCCCAGTGGAGAAGAGATGAAGAGCAACATGAGAAAATTTACCCATCACAGCCCCAGTTCTAACTGAGAGACAGAAACAGCCAGCGCAGACACAAAATCTTCCCCCAAAGCAGCATCTCCACAGAGGTTTTACCCAGAGGGCAACACTGTGAGAAATCTAGGGATGTGTGGAGAAGATCAGAAAAAATACAACAGCTGATCAGAGGAGCAGATGGATGTGATTTATAGACACTACAGAGAAGCCCTAAAGGTATCCAGAGCCTGCCTAAATGGCCACAAATAATTAAAACAACTATACTTTGTTAAAAATTAATGAAAGGGAAAGAAAGACATGAAATGAGGATGTGCAGATTTAGCCTGAATATTAGGAAAAAGAAAAAACAAACAGTGAGATTTGTGCACTAGCAGGTTTAGAGGCATATACAGAACAATTGGAACTGCAGAAATTTTGCCAAGATTTCCATGTGATACCGTATCTGGTAGTCTGGCTAGACAAATTCAATTGGAACTGTCTTGCCAAGCAACTTTTACAACTTTTCCAATAAGCTTTTATGTTGTGCTTGACTATCAACAGCAACAAGCATTTTTCCCAATATCCACAGAGAGAAATGGGGCAAATTCCAGCCTGGTTCCCCGGCACTGATAAATACAAATCCTGACAAGAGACCAGTCCTCAGTGCCTTTAGCAGGATTTGCAGCTGGTTTGGCACTTAAGCAACTAAAAGGCTTATTTCTATTTCACTCCAAAATGAACCCCACCCAGGTGGTGTTGAAACCAAAGGTCTGCTCGTCCTTGGTAAACACTTAATGCCACGGAAATCCAGAAGGTGCCAAGCGAGCATGGCTGTGTGCCCAGCGTCCCTGCGGAGCTGTGGCAGTACCTGGAGCAGCGGGATGAAGTCCTCCTGTTGTAGGCAGTCACAGCCAGGCTTTGCCAGAAGGGAAGTGAACCTGGAGGCATCGTCGTGGCAGTTCCGCAGGATTCTGCGGGAGAGCAGAGGAGTTAGCCCAGCCCTTTGCACCTCCCAGCCCGCCAGGGAGGGTCGCAAAGGCCTCACAGCACAATGCACCTGTGCTGGGAATCACGCAAATGCTGACCTCCGGCTGCCAGCACTTCCTTCAAGGCCTTTCAGCTGCAGCACCAGGGCACCCAGCGGGGATTTTTTCCAGGTTAACACTGCTGTGGTAAAGCAGGTTTCTTACTAAGCACCTGTGCAATCAGAGTAAGTAACCTGACTCTTGCCAGTGCTGCTGGAGGCTCACTCCAAGTGAACAGCACCAGCCCAATGGGATGCCACAGGATGTGCTCTCCAGTGTAATCCTTCACTATACTGCAATATTTGGGGAGACTGCCAGACTACAGGGACTGAATATTCGCCCAGAAGAATCACTTCTCAGAAAGGAAAAGGGCATCCCCTGTTTACTATGGCCCATCTGGAGCTGTGCACCAAAGCCATAGAGAACAGCCTAATGAAGGCATTAGTAGGACTGAATATTTGGAGAAGTGTGGAAACTCAGTCCCCTTTGGTTGACAGTGTGTATCTGACACACCAATTCTTGTCTCTGTCTTCTTCTCACACAAAATACTGCACTGGCCAAAGGTATCACAGTTATGTGATTCACTCCAGAGAAACTCTTAAAAAGAGGAACTCCATGCCATTTACCAAGCACTGGTTACAAAACACAACATTTGGATATGTCAAACACTACGCTGTTCACACAGTATTGGGGAAACTCAGAAAACAACACTGTTTTCTTCATTAACTGTGAAAATAGAACTGCACTGTAATTATTTACTGTGAGTGATTATTCACTACTTTCCTCTCCTGAAAGTGTATGAACATAGTACTGAACTGGCTGTAGTTCTACAGCAGAGATCACACTAACTTGTTTCCTGCTAATTCTGACCTCACCACTCTGTGAAAGGCAGACTTTATAAAAAAAGGGTTCTTTTAAATAAGCAAAATAAGATTTAGCAATCCTGCTGGCTGTGCATTTCTATCATGGTAACTGTCAATTAACAAATATATTCTAAATCAGCTGCAGAAAGAGGTGCTAATGTTTTAGATTAAAAAAATAAGGCACAATAAGATGAATCCCAAAGCCTCATTTTAGCCACAAACAAAAAGATCTGACATTCAGAAGGCTTTTATATTGAGCAATTCCTATAGACTTGACAGGCAGTGAACATGTGGCATTTTGAGAAGTCAGTCACCTACTAAGAAAATTGAAAAGAGGCTTCAGCAACTGAAGATACCTGGTTTAAAGTTACATCTGTGTTCATATATCTGCAGTTGAACTTTACCAGAAACACTACATTTCTTCAGTTTTTCAGCTTTCCAGAAAAGATTTTCTAACTGTCAGAGGGGAAGAGGAAGGGATAAAAAATATCTTTCTAAAAAAGCAATTAAGTGAGAAAAGCATACAAAGCTTGGCTTGGAAATGGGGTAGTTAAAAGGATGCAGAAGAGGGACATGACCACAGTCTGCAAATATCTGAACGATGTGAAAATCAGAGAAGTGAAAATGTGGTATCATACATTAGGGATTAATTAGAAGTAATTGGAGGAATCTAAGGAAGGAAAATATATTGTCTGTATCAAGACAAACTTAGAGATCACAGTTACCCCTAACATTTTTGTTATTTTGCCAGGGTAACTAGAAGCTATTTTGACAACATCATCACAGGAAATACTTTGGGAATTCAGGGTTAAAGGCTACATCAAGAATCTGAAGAGCAACCATTAAGTAAAAAATTAGAACTCTCTCTGGAGAGGAGATGGAGACACAGTTCAGGTGTTTCACAAAGTAGACTAAAGCCTGAATTGCCCTGGAGGGAAAAAGATTAGGCAAGAGAACAAGTCTGCTCCCTGTCAGAGCTGCCTCCCAGCACAATGCATTCATCCAGAGCTCTCCATTTCCAGAGTGTGGATTGTCAAACCCCACAGTGTGCCTGGGGAAGGTGCTAACTATTAAAGCTCCCAGAGTACCCAGTTGTATGATGATGCTTATTTCCACAGTCCTCTTTCTGTCCTGTAACACTATCGCACACCTCCTCTCCTAATTCCCAAATGGCACTTGCTTAGTGCACCAGTGTAGAGCAATAACGGTGGGCACAAATATACCCCAAATCCACAGACAGCTACCAGGTGTCTCAGAATAGCTGACATTTCTGGGGAGCTTGTAAATATGTTTTATACAGCAACTAACTCAAAACATCTTACTATCTATACAGTTACTTCCAAGTCTGTGGATGTCACATGGAAACAAGTGCTCAGAGTTTGGGGGGAAAAAACTTAAGCTGATGGAGATTTTTAAGCCACTTTAAGCAGAGAAAAATGATTTGAAAAGTCTGGTGGAAAAGAAGGAAAAAAATAAAATTGTATGGCAGGCTGATCTCTTCTCCCAGAAAGAGTTTTGCATTTGCTGTACTCACTTTCTCCACATGGACACAAAGGAGTGCACAGAGACACGTCCTGTCCTCTCTCCCCCCGACGCACTGAACAGAGGTGCTTTCCAGTAGAGTGGGCAGCCACAGATCTGTAAGGAAAAACCAGGGCAAGGAGGCATACAAAAGCAGTCCCAAGAGGAACCTGCTTGTTTACATACCAGATTCACCACTGAGATTTTACATAAGGGAAATAAAGTGGTAATGGCTTTCTGACTCACCTGTGTGCCATTTACTGCATGCCAAGGTTGAGAATTCACACATAACTTTCTACTTTGTCCTGTGCCTTTTCAAGTGGCTGAGAAACGTGTCCTCCCAGGTTAGGAAAAGGATCTGGACTACTCAAGCTCTTCAGCTTTCTCTGAACTGTTTAGCACAATTCCCTAGGAAGTGCAGTGCACAGACAGGCATCTCCTTCCAGAAGGACACTCACACCAGCTACATCACCCACCCCCCTAAGAGAGGAGGGCCCATTCTCGTACGGGATGAGCTCTCACAGGCAGCGAGGGAACCTCAAGTCTAATTACAGACAATTAATGAATAAATGCTTAAAGGTGAAGTAAATCCCACCCTGCAATTTTCAGTGCAGTGCCTTCCACCCAGCAGAGTCCATTATTTCCAACATGGCAAGATCTCAGCAGGGAAACACAAAAATGAAAGCACACATGGAAAGAGATTGATTCCAGCCAAAGGACTCCCTGACCAGCACTTTTGAACCAGCCTCTGTAGAAACTTCTGGCTCTCAATGGCAGTCATGAAAACTCTGGCATTGTGGACTCCATAAGGCCTTGGCAAAGCAGGCTTGGAAATGGTGTCAAACACTGAGCTACTTACACCGTCAAGCACCTCCTCTTTAGCACAAAGACCTTTCCAGCCACTGTCCTGACTCCAGACAAGTTATCAGAATACCCACAAAACACTGGCCTTGAAGGGAGCGCCAGTTCAAGCCAGATTCTGACTCAAGTCAGATGCAGGCAAGAAGGATGTTACAGCAAATGGAAGCAGGGATATTTTGAAGAAGCAGTTGAGGCATCATTTCTGCCACAAAGCCTCTTTACCTCTTCTGTTAAGCAGGACTATCCTGCAAGTCCATTCTCAGCTTCTTGTCCACACCTGCATGTTTCTTTGGGAATCTTAAATTAGCCCAAGAACTTCTTTTGGATTTATCCATTTCTATGTCAGGTAGCTGTGCCTCTACAGGTGTTTGGCTCCTCTGAGGAAAGAATGACGTTTATTTTTTGTTGTTTTCTTTGTACAGCTGGGTTTGAAGCATTTATTTCAGAGCTCCAAATGGCACCATTGTCATTAATCCCATAGAACAGAACCCAGCCTTACAATAACTAAGTGGCAAGGAGCACATCCATGTAGTGACCAGATGGAAAGGTGGAAGTCTCTTCTGCACCACCCTCCTGCTTTTCCCTGTCATAACATTTTTTGGTCAAGCAAAGAAGATTTCCTATTTGTATTTTTAGAGCAGGTTTACAAATAATGTGACTGGATTCCTTTAAAAACAAAGAAAACCGACCTAGTCTCTCCTTTCAGAAAAACCTTCCACCTTGCAAAACAAGTGCTGCTCTTGGAGAGAGCATCATTGCTCAGTTTACAGTGCCAGAGACTCATTCAGGGCAAGCTGATCGTCCAGGATGTGTCAGATAAATGCTGCGTTTAGATCAGCAGCACTGCCAACTGCAGCTGAAAGAGAGGGAAAGAGAAGGGACCATCTGCAGGGTGCTCCCACACAAGTGGTGTGTGGTGTCCTCTGGAGGCAGAACTCATCACCAGCTGTCCCAGCTGCCCTGTGGATACTGAACGTGCACAGCTCAGGGGCTGGGGGCTGACTGGACATTTCCCCCTTCCCCATCCAGGGAGCTGGAGGTCGGAAGCTGCTTCCTCACACGACACCGCAATAGCACCTACAGCTCATGCTAGCTGAGCAGGACAGCTACAAAAAGGGCAGCTGATGCTACCTGAAGCCACAGAAGCTGACACGTTTCTGCCTCTGAGTTTCTCGATCTTCTGGGCAGAAATATGAAGGAATGGAGAAACAGAAATGCAATTTGTATTTGCTAAGAAAGCTCAGAGAACTGCTTCATAAATCAAAGCATGAACAAACACACACAACTAATGTGACAATCAGCAAACTGAGCTCATTTTTGTTTACTATTATCTAAATCTAAACAAAAAAGTTCAGATCAAAAGGATAATGGCTCTTTTTTCCCCCCTACAACAGCTGTGAGATAGACTGAAACTAAAACAAAGTATCTCTCCCAAAATTAAAAACCTAAAGCATAGAATCACAGAATAATTAAAGTTGGAAAAGACCTCCAAGCCCATCAGTGGTTACCTTAGCAATTTTCCCCATTTCACAGACGTTTGCTTTCCCATCTTCAAACTCTGTGAAGGCCTCTTCAATCCTGGCAATTATTTCTTCATGGTTAGTGCAGACATTTGGGAGTCCTTTAGGGAAGTAGAAACGTGGAATGTTTATGGGCACAGGGGTACTGCTGGTGGCTTTATTCACAGGCAGAGCAGTGCAAGTGCTAACCACAGGCTGCAGGGGGGCTGGGGATGAAGTTCCTGCCTTCTTCTCTTGTTTACTTTGAGCCTGAAAATACAGTGAATAACAAACACATTTTAACATCATGGAACATGGAGCAGGAAGGAATAGTTTGTGCTTCCAGTGATTAGGGGAAAATTAAAGCCCACCAACAATTAAATTATGGCACAGGGATAAAAATGCATCTTAAATAGGCAATTAAAAATTTCTGCATTAAGAACCAGTTTAGGATACGTCACACCTGCTTTGATACCATTTCTGAGCATTTTACATATGTAGCTGGGGATCATGATTTCCTATTGAGTCACAGGAGAACATACTCTGCAACTCAGTGATACCACAAACAAGGACAATGCTTTTTCTTCTCATGCCGGTCTTGGTCTTGTCATTCTGCCCCATGAACAACACAGTATCTGCTCTTTGGTATTTCCCCTCTGAACTAGAGCACTCACCCACACAAACGGCTTGCCTGAAGTATGAGTAAGCTTATATTCAAACAAGGACATCTTCTATCCTTTGGGAACATAATTAGTTTTGCCAAAGCACTGCTTCAGAGATAAATTAAGAAAAGATTTTCAAGACTTCCTTCTCAATTTCAGCAAGCCTTTTATTCTGTGCCCAACTTAAACAGTCCCAGACCTGATTTTGTCAAAGGTACTAAGCACTGGTAAATCCCTTTTTCCACCAGGAATTAGGAGCAGCCAGGAGAGAGTCATTAGGCACTCACATGATGTCTTTTCCTCACTCCTCTCCTGTCTGTAAGGAACATATGGCTGATATGGTGATCCCCACTGGATCCCCTCTCCAGTGGATCTCTGGTTCTAGCTCTACATCACAGGCAGCATTTGTATTTAAGTACACAATGAGACCCTAAACCAAGGAATTCTTCAGACATGGGAGGGAACATTTTTTAAACTTTGACAAGTAACTACAGTATAAACTGCAAAATCGACTGCTGAAATGTGGAGGGATGAGGAATTCCCTGCTCCCCCACAGACGCTCCTTCTTGGGAAAAGGCAACAGGCTTTCCCACTGCACAATGGCTCCAATGCAAGAGTTTTATTAATGTAACAACATATGTGATAAGGCTCAGAAGGCAACAGTGAAGTAAATACAGCTGCAACTTTCAGTTTGTTTATTCTAACTGTTTCAAAACAAAATGGTTTCAGGATAAAGCAGCCAAGTCTGAGTCCACTAAATGCAGAAGAATGTATATGATCTACTGACTTTGCCTTATTATTTTCTATAAACTTGGAGCTTCTTTCTTAACACATACTGAATCTCCCAACTAGCCACAGATTTACTTTCAATAAGGTAATGAAATGAGAACTGTAAAAGCTTCTTTAAGCACTACTTTTACCTGCAGTTTACAGTACTTTAAAACACATTCATCAGAGAGCCATGAAAGAAGAGAGAAGGATTTTCCTCCTCCTCACTCCTCTGCTTCATGGCTCCTTAAATGGGAGGACCTCTTCCTTCTCCCAAATGCTGCCCCATTTCAGGAGCAAGAACACCAGCACACACATGCCACCAAGCAGAACATGCTTTTATCCTTAACTGCTCTGTACAGAACACATTAACCTGCAGCTTGGGGTTCTTCTAGTTGTCTTCTCCTTTGTCTTGCTACACAGGAAAAGCTGGAGATAATTTTCAGCCCTCAGTATTTCTCTCAGTACCAGTATTCAGAGTTTGAACAGCTCTTAACCTCTGGAGAGCCAGCCTGATCAACCAACACGTGTTCTCTCTCCTGTCCTCCTTGGCTGTTCCTCCTCAGACAGTGCACATCTTTGTGTCTGCTCCTGAGTGATGCTGGAGCTCAGAGGGCGCAGCTCTGAAGCTCAGAGTGCTGGAGGATGGTGAGCATCAGCCCCAGTCACTCTGTCCCGCAGTAGGACAGAGCAGGTGATCTGAGGTGGTGGCAGAGGTTAAGCTGGGGAGAGCTGGACCCTCACTTTGGGAGCACAGTTCACCGGGTTAAAATAAAGACAACCCTTCTCCCAGCTTCCTCCTGCCCTTTCCTCAGTGGAGCACCAAAAGCAAAGCCCAGACCAGATGAATGTGTGTGGGGAGGGGGCACCTGGCCCCAGCCCAGGGATCACACAAATCACCACTTCTGCTTTTACCATCTGCTCTCACCCTGCCTGCCCTGCCCAGCCAGGGGCTTCTCCAGCCAGGACCTAGCTCTGCTCAGGAGTTTTCCCTTTCTGGGTCCCAGCAGAGGGGAAGTCCCTGCTGGTCTCTCACAGCACCATATTCATACAAACAATGCAAAGCTGGAAAGTCGAGGTGCCAACTGCAGCCACTTGACTTCTATAATAGGACTTCACATCAGTTTGCTCAAAGGCCACTTCTCACAAACAGGTTTATTGCTCCCTAATCTCTTCAGGATATGCAGGCACTCCCAGCTGCCAGCACTGGGAGGAACAAAGAGAAATTACTCAAACTTAACAAAAAGTTCCACCAACCAAGATGTTCTTTCAAAGGACACTGACTCTTCACTGCAACAAAACATCCCCTTCCCTTACAGTATGATAAAATTGTATTTTTGTTTTCTTGGAAGGTGAAAAGAAGTCCCCAAGTAGAGCACGACAGCACTGGGCCATTTTCCTCCCTTTCTGCATTTTACACACATCCCAACATGGCACACGGCCTGAGCTGACCATGCTGGAACACAACTCACGCCCTCTGCCCAGGTCTCCACCTCCCAAAAATCCGAGCAACTCCTCTGCCTCCAGGTACTCGCAGACCAATCCTTGGTCCCAGCTCACACAAGTCAGGACCACAGAGGATGTATTCATTTCCTGACCCACATCCACCACACAAGGCAGAAGGTCAAACACCTATAGGAGAAATAAGGGAATTCTGCTGGGCTTTGAAGGAGGGAGCCAGTTTGGACACAGGTTCCCAGCTGACCTTCCCAGTAAGTCTGACTCACTCACTCCCACTCAGCGCAAGCCAAATGAGGAGCAAGCATTGCTCAGGGATAGCTGCTGTTCACATTCTACAGCAGGAATAGAAATACAATTTTTGAACTTTGTCTTCTTCCTTCTCATAGAAGAAATGAGCTGTTTATGACACAAGGAGAAAAAAATGAGCAGCAACTAGTCCTTGAGGATTTTGTTCCCTAGAACAACCTTACAAATTAATACTCTGGGATGGGTATAACCAGATGCAAACCACCATGGGGACAAGCAGCAGCTAATTACAACTTTTTGTGAAAAGAATTTAAGAAAGTGGTATGACAGGAAATTCTGTGGAAATTCCTTGGAAATAAACAGTTCCTTATTGCAAAAAATTAGCCCTCAATGCTGTTTGCTTAGCAGAAAACACTTCTCCAACAGGGATGCGCATTTTCAGAGAGGACAACTAAGAAAGGAAACAACAAATACTCTAATAAATCTTTTCGCTTTGTTACAATAACTAACAGATAAACTTTTCTTTTTTGCTCAAGGGAAAGGTGAGATTAAAGGCCATTTTTAAATACCAGTCTGTAGCATTCTGTAATTTACCCTAACTAAAATCTGTCCATCCATTATATCACTTTTTGCCAGCCATACAATTTATTTACGGGCAGACAAAAATAGTGACATCTGTGTTATAAATAAACCAGACAGAACTACAGCCTCACTGTAGCTACGCAAACAAAGCACAGACTAAATCTCTGCCATCCCAGCCTGTCTCCCAGGGATCTGCCAGTCCCAGCAGTAAACTCCATGGAAGGAAGCAGTATCATATCAAGTGCTCAAATTCTTTCTACTCCTTCCTCCTTGTCCCAGGCTCCAACAGGGTCCTAGATAATATATTTACCAGTTTCTTGCTTTATTTCCAAGTGGGATATTGTAATCCTCTTTTCTAGGGTACAGTGACTCAGCCTGGGTTCTCGCAGTCCACAGTGCTGACCTAATGTCTCCTTCAATTTTTCATAGTTCCTGCCTTTCTGAAGTCTGATGGTACCTGGACACAAGCCATCCTCAAAGCTCATCAGTTCTCCAGCACTGGTTTGTATCTCTAGCCTGAGACTTTCTCTTCCTTGAAGCCCTTTCCCATCAATGAACCTTCTGCTTCCTCTTTCTTATGCATTTCTAAGGACAGCAAGAACAAAGGCTCATCTGCACATGGCTCCAAATATCACAGAGCTATGAGAAAATGCATTTCTGGAGAGAAAATTTTCTTCTAGGAGACAAACTCTCCAGCATAAACAAAGTCCAATCACAGCAAAACAAAAATGAAAACAAACTCTAAGCAACTCAAAAATCCAAAAGGACTTAGGTGGGAGTAGACACAGTGCTAATTGTAAGGTTGGATAAAGCTCCTCATGACCTTATCCAGTTGAGTTTTGCAGAGCCCTCACAGGCCTCCACTGACAAGTGTGCCTATAGATCCTGGGCATGCCTCAGCACCACTTCAGGCTGGGAACCCACTGTCTGAGCAACAGCCCTGCAGGAAAGGGCTGCTGGAGGGGATGGTGCGCACAGGCTGAGCATGAGCCTGCAGTGAGGGCTAATTACAAACAAGGCAAATGATGTCCTGGACTGCCTTAGGAGTAAGGCCAGGAAAATACAAGGAGTTGTTAGCTCTCTGTCTGACACTAGCAAGGCTGCATCTAGGTTCCTGGGACCAGTTTTGGGTCTTCACTTCAGAAAAGTGATGGGAAGAGACCAGCCAGAGAGGTAAAGGAGGGAAATCAGACAGCTGGGACCAGGATCAGGCAGCAGGAGACTCTGAGGGCTGGCCCTGGCTAGCTAGGGGAAGGGGAAGCCAAGGGATGGGTTGAACACAGCCTGCAGCTCTTAGAAGGGCACTTCCAGCGCCAATGGAACCAAACTCCAGCTTGGGAGGGTTAGGCTGGAGGGCATAGGGAAGTACAGCCTGTGAGAGGTCACCAGAGGGGCTGGGCAAATCCCTGTCTTTGGGAAAGCCAGTGCTGATGTGACCCAGTGTTAGAAATAGTATTCCTACAAGTGAGATGTTGGATTAGAGACCTCCCTTCCTCCCAACACTGCTATGGGAGGCTCTCTGATCCTTCCATAAATAGTTCCACTAAGGATAAGCACAAGAACTGAAATTTCCAGCTCCTGAGATAGAAGTTTACTAGCACTCTTCTCCCCTGCCTTCCTGGCCAACATCTGTGTGTTCCACAAAACACCTCCCATTCACCTCTCTGCTCCCTATCATCACCTTTTTACCTACCAGCACTTTTGTCTTCTTACTGGGCCCAGTTACCTCTACTCTCAGCTCATCCCAAGCCCCGGGTACAGCCCCACAAGGCACAACATTGACCTACACCTCACTGCTGCCACGTGGGAGAACTCCCACCCCTGCCCTCCACCTCTAGAGGTCCATTGTCACTCTGGGAACAGATTTAACCCACTTGGCAACAAGGGCAACGAACAGACTTGGCTTTGTTGCTGGATGATATTCTACTGTGTTATGAATTAAGGCAGGTCACAGAAAGACCTGGGGGGTCCAGGGCAAGAGAAGGGTGACACATGGTGAGGAGGTAGCAAGAAAAGAAGAAAAAGACCATCCTTTTTGAATACTGCAATTGCCCACTGCAGTATTTGACTCGCCTTGAAGCGGCAGCCGCAGAGCCGTCATTCCCAAGGCATTCAGCAGCCAAAGTGTTCCTGCTTCAGAGCGGGCACAGGGCTCCTGGACCAAGCCTCGGCCATTTTTCCAGCTGCTCTACCCGGAGGTCTCATCCCTGCCCCGGTTATATCCTCAGCGAGCAGACTAACTCTGGAGAGGGAATTTAGCTGAGCCGCGGTTCCTGACAGTCTCTCCAAACTGCTCGGCCCCGCCCAAGCCATTACTGCACGTTATTACCTCATCCGATTCTCCCCCAGGGAGTGAAAAATACACGTTCCAGAGATTAACCTCGGAGATGTACTTTAACCTGTCACCAGAACGCAGGAAAAAATGTGCCACGATATGTTTTGGAGCAATTTTAATGCTGTTTCTTAGGAAACAGCTGCACTGCTCCTAATTTCAACTTTTTAACTTCCTCACTGGGTCACCCATTGTTCAAATATAAATAAAGCTCAAGATGGGCCGATTTCAGCAAATTGTGAACCCTCTAAATCTGAAGTGACTAGATGTCCATTTGGTGTCTTAGTGCATCCAATCTTTTGTCAGTTGTTCCAGAGAGCGAGTACAGCAGCTGGGATTTGCCAAACACATACAGCTGTGAGACAATTTCTATTTCTTTGGCTACACCTCTGTGATCTTCAGGGTCTTTTCCAGCCTAAATGATTCTATTATCTCCCACAGCCACAGCCCAGAGAGGGTAGGAAACAGCACAAAGAAGCACCTTGGGATGGTAAAATCATAAAAGCCAAAGCCAGGTAGGCTGGTCTGCATAGGTTTGTACAGTTCACAGCAGACAGCAGAACGTTGTGGTTCTTCCAGCATGCCACAACAAACATTCAGAGCAATCGCACAAAAAAATCTCACAGAAAATATTTAAGTCTTACAATACTTCTCCCCATTATTAAATCATTGCCCTTGCTGTTAATTTTCCCCCTTGTTTACAAAGACATTTTAACTCTGCAATCTAAGCCTGGAAGGTTTATTTTTAAACCTGCTGGTATCTAGCTGCAAATAACTTTCTGCAAATAGACACGCCTAGAGGGAACACAGATTGATTCTCTGATCCAATAAAAAAATACAAAAAAAAAGAGATAAAGAAATGCCAAGCGTCCAAACCTGGGCCTGCTGGAAGGCCTTGAGCCGCCTCTTGAATCGAGATGGAAGAACAAAGTCACAGCCCTTGGCAAGGAAAGCTAGCTCCCCTCCCAGATCTGGGTCCCTCCGCAGAGAACTCTCCTTGATCATCATCCTGGGCAGCTCCTAAGCAGATGTTGGCCTTTCCAGAAGGGGCACGGGCACTCTGTAGGAGACCACGTCAAGACCAGCACGTTGCTTTCTTGGTTTTGATTTTTTACAGGCAAAAAATGACAATTGGCTTCAACATATTATGTCTTCTCTCTCTTCACAAGGATCACATCTAGCAATTTTATCTCACTCCTGAAGCCAGAGCTGCCTATTTTAACCAATATTCAAAGTGTCTTTCAGTACCACCACGATCTTCTGCCTTCTTGTAATACTTTAATTGAGAAACATGATCTACAAGTGAATCTATTTCCCTGCTGGCTACATGACAGACAATCTGTCCTTGGCTTGTAATAGGCCAGGGGTGACATGAGAAAGGAAGCACCCACCACCACTACCAAGAGCTCTAAAATTAGATGCTCTGCAGAAGTGGCTAAATATACCATCTTCCCCAATAGTTCCTACTTCGTGTGCTCCAGTGCAGAGACCTGAGGGGCACTCCGGGGTCAGTCAGGCTCAGCTAGAGTTAAACCAGGCTCAGCCAAGGGCCCTGCCAGTGGTTTGAGGTCCCTGCTGCTGAGGTGATGAAGCAGAGGGGCAGCATTAGTTCCCAGTCTTGACTGAAAGCTGTAATTTTCAAAAAACATCATTTTTTTCTTTCTTGCTGGAAAAAGCAAATCATCTAGTTCCTTTAATGCCAAGCAAGCACATAAGGATGATCTTGGATAATAAGCTCAGTCATTCCCAAGCAGCTCTTAAGAAAACAGTGTCCTGAACACATCAAAATGCATCATTCTTGTTATTCACATTCCCCAGAACTCTCACGGGGCAAAGGCAAAGCATTTCTCAGGGGACAATAGCCTACTTTTGCTCTGCACAACTTGGAGCAAGCAGACTTCAAACCCTTGCTCTAACTTTGTCTAGGCTTCTTAGAATTATGTTCTCCCTCTCTTTTCATAAGAATGGTGCTGAACAAGGGCCTAAATTCAATTCTTCCCACACAAAAGAGCCCCACGGAGCGCTTCCCCTACTTGACTGTAAAACGTGAGCCGCTCTGCCAGGATGCTAAGTTCAGTAACACAGAAAAACACCCGATTTCAAGCTAGTGGGGCTTGCTGTCATCAAGGTATTGCATTTGAAATGCAAAGATCTCAGTGAGCCTCACAACAGAACGCTTTTATTGGACGTGTGCCTCTGATGTCTTTTCCTGGGTTCCTGAAGAAAGCCCTAAGTTAACATGAAGCCCACATGAGTACAAAGCCTAACAATGGCACAAAGAGGATGGGGATGAAAAAATAACCTCCAAAAAGGAAAAGGCAGGCAGGAATGTTTGAAGTGGAACTGCCACCAAATAAAGGATACACAGATCCACATGCAACACATTTGGAACAAATTTGGTTTTTCTTACTCTGACAATTGTTTTCTAAACATTAAGGCAATACCTAAAGAGCCCATGAGGCTGCACTGTACTGGGAGTGCTGTAGATCTCATGCAGCAACATGTCAGGAGGTGATTTATTGCAAATCATCTGTGGCAAGTGATGAATTACTTCATGTTCTGCAGAGGAAATGAAGCCCAAGGAACCTCTCCGACATCCAGCTGCATCCAGACCAGCTACAGAGACCTTTGTCAGACGTATGCATTAAAGAGACACACTAATCTGGCAGCCACGAGTTCCTACTTGGAAAAACCAGCACAGCCAAGAACTTTTCATGCTCAAATTAACAAGTCACAAAGGATCTCAGAAATCTGGGAGGTTTTCACTGATAACCTGCAAAACTGCAAGTAATCCAGAGGCAAGGCTCACTATGTCTGTATTCCAATGTTTTGGAATAGCAGGTATTAAGCATGCTACTTCCTATCCTCAAAACACACAAGATAGGTATAAATAAAGATGTAAATATACCGTACTATAGGAAATCAACAGGAAGAGAATCTTACTTCAACAGCTTCAAAGTCAACTGGACAAAACCTACAGCAGAAAAGTCTGGTCTCAACAGTGAGGCCAACTGCACAAACCACAAACCCAAAAATCTCTCCTTGCTGGTGGTGACCCAGATGAAAGGTGAGAGATGCCAGATGGCCTCTGTTAGTTGCCTTCATACTGAGATACTTTAGATTCACTTAATACTTGTTTATCTTTCAGTAACTGTAACCAACAGAAAAAAAAAGCCCATAGTTAGTCACTGTTTGTGTTGAGAAGTAATGAATAATTGATGTTTGAAAGGAGCGCAGATTGTGTGTACAGCTTAAATGTCAGACATTATCAATATCTGATCAAAACAATTTTTAACATATATAAGATGAAAGTTGATTTTCCAGAAAGAATTTTACATTATATTTTAGACACAATTTGAGAATATCCTATTATTTCAGAACAAAGTTAAAATTACAGTGACATTCTAGAACCCACTTTTTACAACTAATCTCCTCATACAAGATCCTTGATAAGAATATCATTGCATTTCCAAACAGAGAAGTGCACAAAATTATGAGGGGGCAGAATACAAAGTTGCAAGGTGAACCTTGACTTTCTATGATTCAGAAACAGTTCATTCCACTCAGAGCCTTCTTAGGGCCCCCTGATTTAAGCACACAACGCAGACATTTTGATACAAAAAAGCAAAGTGTGCGGCCTTGAGATGGTGTTTCAGGGCACAGGGAGTTAAGAACCTTCTGAGAGTCCCAGAACACCCCATCAATCACTCAGGAGAGGCAGGATTAGACACACGCTACCTAGAGCCCACCCAGAGGAAATGTGGGAACAGGCAACAGCCTGTGCATGCTGCACTTGAGGTTCTGCCACCTCAGATACAGCATGGTTATAAAGGTGGTCATATCAGCCCCACAAACCCGCTGCCCCCAGATCCACGGTCCCAGGCCAGAAATGGTTGGATCACCCATCTGACCTCAGCCTGAGCTATTCCACTTACTAAGATGTCAGAAAACAAAAATGTTAGTTAGGTTTAACTTACTTGGGATGGTACATATACAAGCCCCACAGTCAGTATAAAGAAGGTTTCAGAACCATGCAATAGGAAGTAGAGGCATGGAGGAGAGAGAAACGGGAAGCAGGACTGCTCTTTCTGGCTCACTACAGCACAAGTAATCCTTTTGAGGAGATACCCAACAGTGGAGGGACAAAACCCAAGAGTCTCTTTGTATCAAAGCCGGGCCCTGACCTCTGCTCCCAAAATTATTCATAAATTTTATTCAACAGCTCTTAAAATACAACACCAACACATGAGCAGAACATGCAGCAGAGCCCTGCACCACTCACACTTGATTCTGAAAATGAAGGACCACGTTGCTTACAGATTTTTCTAGAGTTCTTTCACTAGAGCACCACTCTGAGCATTACCTGAATGTACTTTGTTGAATCAGCCAACCTGTGACAGACCAAGGGTGGCAGACCAAGGACATAGGAGATCAAAACCAGCCACCATTGACTTCTCCAAGGACTTTGCATATGACATTTTATTCAAAGGCAGCAGTCTTTACTTTTCAACACACCCCAACACTCAGCATTTCTGTGGGTCAGCTCAGCGCATCCCAACAGCCCCATCTCCACCTTCTTCATTGCTTACTGGTCCCAGTTTCCCCTAGTTCCCTCAAACCTGCTGGTCCATCCAAGACCCTTGCAGCCCTCCTCACTACAGACAAAAATACAGATAAGTACTAGGGGCTTGCTGGCCTCTAAAAGGCAACTGCACTGTTCTCACTAAACTATTTTTTTTCAAAACCAACATACTAAAAAATCAGCTTAAGACAGGCACAGAGAACAGGAAATCCCAAAACAAATAGTTAGGAGGTTTAGAGATAAGCAGCGGAAAACTGGATCTCAGAATGGGAAATGTTGGACAGTCTAAAAGTATGCAATGCTTCTCTGGCCTGCCTAAAAGAAGCGTGATGCCCTTATTATTGGCTCTGCAAAATTGATGGACTTCTTGAGTATTCATTTCCTACTTTCTAAATATTTGGGTTTTGAAGACGAAGAGGCAAGTAATCCTATTGTTCTCTCTGGAGGATCATAATTGGGTTTATGATAAAGAGGAAGTCTGCTGCTGATATAAGTTAGCACAGATTTAAAACAGATAAGCCAGCTGAGCCAGAGAACAGCCTGGCCTGAAGGATTCTCCCTCTCCTTTTTCATTGCTTAGCATTTGAGGGATATTAAATCTGTCACAACCTTCACAAACTAAAGGTGTGCTGCATTTCATCAGTCTCAGAGCTCTGGGGTTTCTGCATGTGTGCCCAGCTCTTTGATAGCAGTTTTATGAGCCTTAAGAAAACACAACAAGTACTTTGCATAATTGAGACACACATGCAATACCAAGTGAGAATCCACATGCAGCTTCAGTTAAATCCAGAGTGATCCAGGAATACGGATGTGTTCCCTATACGCTACACCTAGTAAGGGACACATCTGTGCCACACGTAACAGCAAACCTCAGGGCCAGTGCAGAGCCAGCAGCCCAGTGCCTTGTGCCCACTGCTGAGGGGACCAGCTGCCTCCACATCCTCTGCCTCCCCAGAACAGCTCTTCTCCCCCAGGGTCTTTGGCTCTGGGCATCTGCCCAGAGGAGCAGAGCTCTGGTAGCTGTGGAGCACGTGTCCATGGAAGGCAGGCTGGGAGCAAACTAACACACAGCTAGGTGGGATCAGGGGAACACAACCTGCCAAGGCACCACACTGAGAAGCCACTTGGCAGCATAAATGCATCCCATTTTCAAGCATTACATAAAATATGCCACAAAGCCAGTGTCACACTTCATCAAACACACTTTTGTTTGAACTCACAAGCTAGAAAATTTTGTAAAATCATGTACAAGGCAAGATTACAAGGGATTATTTAGAGATTTGGAGCTGTTTAATTCTAAACTCGTTGAGGAAAAAATATTCTTTCCCTTACTGGAAATATCAGAACACCATTTTCTGTAAGCAAAGTTGCCCAGAGCAACTACAGAAACTCTTGGAGAGCCTGGTCTAAAAGGATCTCAGCACCATCATTTGGGTAAGACACATCCCACGCACCCTTTTTCAGAACTGCATCAAATTTGGGGCAAAAGTGGCCAGTTTTGAAAACATGCACATTAAGCTCCAACTGGAAGAAGCTGTGAAACTTCACTTACAACCTGGGCACTTTTTCACTGCCTGTGTGGAAGGGGGATTTTGGAAATTGAAGTTCTTTGTACAGTTATTGCCTACTTGGAAGTATGGCAACAAGTTTTCTTGAAATTTGGCAGCTGTCATCAAATGAAAAGCACTGAGTGCTCGACAGACAGCCCTGGCTTCCCTCCCTTTCTCCTAAGAAAACCTACTCCTCATCTGAGATACAAGCAATGCAGACTCTACATGATTCCATGCACTGAGGACAGGGAAAGCAAAACTAAATCCTCTCAGATTCTGTTCTTTGTCCCATGGAGGATTGGTCTCTTTAGGAACCAGTGATGAGGAGAACAAGAAAGGCTGCTCAGAGATGGGAAAGGGAGAAATAGAAGAATCAGTTCTCACTGAACTGCTGAGAAGCAGTCCAATACGTGGTCCCAGAAATAAAGTAATTATTCATGCTTATTAAAGTAATTATTACTATAGCCTATTATAAGGGACCCATTTAAACCACAAGCAAACAGTCTACAGCAGCACCAATAGGAAAGGGTCAAGCTCAAAGGTGAAACTCCATGTCAGGACCTATTTTATTTTCTCACAGGTTTCAGTTTCCTTTTTTTTGTTTATATTTAAATACAGGTGACATTTCTGCCAGGTTGAACACATTATTTCACACTGCAGCATTTAAAGCACAATGCATCACTTAGATGCAATTCCCCCACTCCCCCCACATTTTCTCTGGTTTGTTTTACTCACTATTCCATCAAATTTTGGTTCTCTTACCTTTATTACTTCTGGGGCCTGCTGAATTGAAGCTGGAACAGAATCTCTGGAGGCAGTCCCAATATGGCTTTTTTGCCCTGCAAGCAGGGACTGTGAAGGAGTTGCTAAAGTTTCCTGGAGAATTTGCATCACTTCCCTCTCCTTGGACAAACTTCCCTTGCCCGTCTGGAATTCCACCAGCTCCTGGGCAAAGTCCTCAATGCTTCCCAGGATACGCAGTAAAAGGGCTTTATCATCCTCTTCCATTTTATGGCCATTGGTTTCCATGATTTTTGACAATGAAGAAGAAGGATCAGCAGGTTTACTTTTGGGTTCAAGAGCCAGAGGTGGAGCCTGCCTACCCTGCCTGCCAGACACCTGCAGTGAGGCAGGTTCGCCCTCCTTCCGAGGGGGTTCCCTCAGAGTACTCTCCATTTTCTGCGAAAAGCACTCCAAGTCCAGCAGCAGTTTGTCTATCTCCTCCTTGTCCACCCTACTGCATGTCTGGGCTCCTTTGGGGACAGCAGGTTGGGCACCACACAACACAGGATCCGACACTGGTTTTAAAGGAGCAGTTTTCCCAGGAGCATCTCGCACCCTGGCCCGCTCTGCTTGAGCATCAGCAGGAAGGTCTGAACCAGCAGCTCGCAGGTAGCTGCGCTCCAGGCTCTGCCAGCCCCCCTTCTGCTCTGCCTTCTTCTCTGTCCCTGCTCTTCTGTCCCCATCAGACTCCTCCTCGATGTACAGCGCCTCGGTGGCAGATATGCAGTCGCAGGGACTCAGGGCTGGTGACTGAGGTAGAGCATCTTTCACAGTTCTCATGCTGCTCTCCGGAGGGACACTGGGCAGGGAGTTGGAGGTGAAGCTCACAGTACCTGTCTGGATGGACTGGGAGGTGCTTGTCACCTCTCCCTGACCTGGTGGAACGAGAGGAACTGCACTTGAGGATGGCAGCTGAATGATATCTTCATACCGGGGTGGCTGCTCATCACCAAATACCAGGGGAAAGGGAGTTTGCTGCAAGCCATGGAAACAGTTCATGAGCTCTGCCCAGTCCCTCGCTTCTCTCTGCCCTGCTGTCTTCAGCTCAAAGGGCAGCTTTTTCAGGTAGGAAGAAAATCTTGTCATCAGATTCATATATATCATCTCTGAATTAGCCAGGGGATCATTGCTGTTCCCTCCACCATCTGCAGACTTCTTCTTGATGCAGTGCTTGATGATGTCCGTGCACTTCTTCAGATCCTCTGAGCACTTGAGCAAGATGTCCAGGCACACCTTAATATCCCCACCAGAAGAGCCATCTAGCTTGTGCTTTTCTAAAATCTGGGTAATGAAGTTTTCTTCGGGGAAGGAATGAGGGCAGAAGGGAACCACAGGATTCATGGTGACTTCTGGAGCATCACTGCTCTCCTGCCACTTCTCCACAGGTGAGGGACTCTGCAAAGAGCCCCATGGAGGGCAGTTCTCATCATTGTTAAAGTGCCCATAAATCAAGTCAAAATCAAAGGATCGTCTGCTGAAAGATTCTGACCGAACTTTCCTTCCCTTTCTGTAGGCCACATGACTGGAAGAGTTTTTGAGCTTTTCAAAGGAGAATTCCTTTATTTTACCACTGGCAAGGTTTATTGCCTCACCAGTAATGTCTTTTAAACTGCTGGAGGCTTGCACTGAAGAGCCCTTCTTGATTCTTGCACTATTTGGGAGGATTTGGTGATAGTCCTCATTTCCAGCCAAGGCAAGACCATTTTCAGGAACAGGAATTTTATGGTCCAGGTTGGCATCTTGGACACTGAGCTCTGCACAGACACTGTGGTGTGCAACTCTGCAGGCGAGTCCCTGTCTGAGGAGCTGGCAGGAGCCTGTGCAGTAGTGCACGGTGTGCTGGGAGTGCTGCTCCACCACCACGCTGCTGTAGCAGTTCACCGAAGTCACCATCAGCCTGTAGGTCGCTGCCATAGCACAGACCACGCCGGGAAGTGAGGCTGCAAAACTCACCATGAACTTCACGGAGAAAAGCTCACTTTTCACAGCCACACCAGATTGGATGCAAACGTTCAAATGTCAATTGGAAACATCCAAACTGTGTGAGATGCTACTGCCTTGGAAAGCCCTGGAGAAGTCTGGAGTGGCTTCAGCAGTACAGTTACAACAACTAGTGCAACTTGCACATGGTTTAACTAAAGGCACCTCGATGCTCATATTCCATGCAGAAAGCCTTGCTCAGCTGAGGTGCAGCATGAGCTGCACCATTTCCAATGGTCCAGGTAGCTTCTCCAGCAGAGGCCATAAAATCCAGTCAGTTCTTAGGTAGAAGTGACAAGTCAACAATTTCTGTTTGACCCTTTTTCTCTCTTTTTGGTGGGGGGTCAGTAAAAGGTAGAGAATCCAGTAGCATGTACAGACAAAAAATCCACAGTGTGCTTGGGAGATTCCTCTCTCACACTGGTGACCCAGGTCCCTGCAATAGAAATAAAGGTGACAGTCATTATGATTGCCATTATGCAGCCTTCTCTACTACCAAACATCTGGCACCAGAGAGAACAACCAGCACACAGGCCTGCACAGAACAGAGTAGGCTGATAGTCTTCTTTCACTCAGATCTACCATATAAGAACAGTGCTGAGGAGCTGGCCTATATTTATACACAGGCTGTCTGTGTGCTGCCATTTTAACAGCTCTATTTTAGCCACTCATTATTTTTTTCAGACTGGCTTTTTTCCCTCCCCAGACTGAGCAAAACATTACCTTTAATTCTAATAGAGCAAAACGTTTTGACCCTGTTGTGAATTTCTGCCCTTTGTTTTCCAAGGTTCTAAAGAGAAGGCAAAGGGCAGTAGAGAAAAGCACTTTCAGGATTTCTCTGGATTATAAAAAGCTGCAAAAAGCCTGCAGCAAAGTACCTGAATGCCTCTAAGAATGCACAAAGGCCACATTGGCTTCCATCAGCCTTTCACCAAGGTCTCTGGGACCATAGCAATATATTTTAAGGAGAAATAACTGTTTCTCTTACAACCCATAAATAGCAACATATTTAATACAGCAAGTCCACTGCTGTAGACATTGAGGATAGTAACATTTGTGTAAAGGTTAAGTCTATGAAAACTAGGAATTGAGTGTTTTACACTTAGCACAATCATTTCCAGCTGCATTCCTATCATCATGGTCAGAACTGCACCAGAAAAAAACTCAAAAGCGGTTTAATTTTGTTATGAAAAAAAGCAAATCTCAGATTTAAGGGTCTTGAATTTTAGACATAGCCTCATCTTTCTTTAATACATGAACGTTATTACAACAATTAAAACACCCCAGTGAAATTCTGAGCACCCTCAATTCCTGTACAAACAGAAATCTATTTAATAAAACATTATTATATCACACAGCTAAGTCACTCCACAGCACGAGTTTATTTTTGTTCCTTCAAAGGCAAATATCCAGCACTATGAAAAATGCCAGGCCTGCACCTGATGAAAGCACTGCCCTCTCCACAGTTCCATCCCACCAACTTAGTTCAAGGACTGGACAAACACAGCACACACAAGGCATATACACACATAATAGTTTGGTGCTGTTGTAATTACCAACTGGGGAGAACAAAAGTCTCAATGTTCACATTTTACACATTTTAAAGCCTTAATTTAAAATCAAGATGCACCAACTCAAAAGTGCTCAGTGGAATTTGTGAAGTGCTACGTCTGCTCATTGCAGTTATGTGGTGTGGCTCAGGTAAAGAACACTTCCCTTTGTTCTTTGGATTCTATAAGGCATTGAAAAGATTGCATTCAGGATTAAGAGCTAACTGCCATGCTGGGCTCTGAACAGGCTGCCACCTGCCCAATCCAGCTGTGGGCCAAGCAGCTCCTCCTGTCCTGGCCTGTGCCCCTCCACACCCACTGGCAGTGCCCCAAAGCCCCTCCGGCGTGGGAGGGCCCTCCCGAGGGATGAGCAGAGGTATGAGGTGTGCCCCTTGCCCAGGGAACAGCAGTGGTGCCTGCCGTGCCCCTTGCCCAGGGATGGGCTGTGGTACCCGCTGTGCCCTTTGCCCAGGGACAACCACGGGTACCTGCTGTGCCCCAGCCACTGCAGTGAGTCAAGCTGCCAGTGGAGAAAGGGCATGCACAGAAGCCTTTTCACACCCTGAGGCGCTCACACCATTGCTCACAAACCCGGGGAACACACTTCACACCCTCCACTCACTCCTCTCAGGCTTCACGCTCACACGTTGCTGATGCTCTGCTGAATCAGAGCCACAGTTTAAAAAGTGCTGCTGGCTCCCCAGTGCCTTCATGGGCTCTGTCAGGAAACTCATGCTGGGCCTCCAAAAAGTCCGCTGATCCACAGACTACCTTCAACCCAAGAGAGTAAGAGGTCTGCTGCTTTTCCTTTTCTGAGCCCCCATCAACTTCAAACAAGCCCTCTGGCATTTCCTGAAATCACCACTATATAATATTTAGAGATGGGAGAAGCCTTCAGGACATAAGTTTGATGAAGAATTAATATTGCTTCTCAAAAAGCATAGGACTTTCTCAGGGATCCTTCCTCCCTCTGTGTCACACACAGCAAGGAGAGACTGGTCTTCCTTTTAAGAGCAAAGGACAGTTTGGGTTTATACCTAATTTGAGCAATAATTACATCTTGATTAAGTTATTTCTTGATTAGAGTAATAATGTATTACTCACTGTCTCCTTCTCCTCTGTCACTCCAAGGGTAGTTTCCTCCCACCACATCACTGACTAAGCCAGTTTCTCTAATTAAGCCACCTTCAAGCAATGAAGTTTTTGCATCTGTAAGGTTATTCCTTCAAGAAAAAGGTCTCCTAGATTCCCAACCTAAATGGACCCTTTTTTTGTTTGTTTGTTTAACCTTGTATTGCCAGCTATGCCCAATAACAATTTTAGGTGTTTATGCAATGATTGCTGCACTCTAATCCCTTTCCAGTTTGCCTGTATTCCTCTGGTACTATCACAAACCAACACAATGCAAACACAAATTTGTCCAGGCCAACACATGATTGCTGCCTCCTGCCTCTGCTGTCAGCACCTTTTACTGCTCCATCAGAGGAGGAAGTAATCAAACAATCAATACAAAACCCCAATATCCTCTTGCCTACCACACTAACTAATGTCTTCTCAGTAATTATTTACTAATTGTTTTATTATCACTGGCTGCCGAAACATGCTCAGGTTATTCAAGGGCTGGAGCAGCACAAATCCTTGCAGATGCAGAGTAGAAATTTCTCTCCTTTCCCACTGCCTTGCCCAAGGTAGGACATGCTCAGCTTGCAGCTTTATTTGAGTGTGATCCGTTGAACATGACACAGCATGCAAAGCTAGTCAGGACAAAGCCTAAGAGAGGAGTATCCCTCTTTCCCTCTTTATCCCTTTTCACATCTGGGAACACAGCCTCGAGCTGAGCTTCAGTTGTGACTCTTGGTGGGCGACTAAAACCTACTATTTATGAGTAGAATGAAAAGATCAAATGCATCAAAAAACTTTCCTACTTGGCTCTTTCCAGGCTGCAACTTCATTCCAGTTTGACTCTAGAGCAACCCTCAGTTCAGAAATGCTGCAGAAAGATTCTGTAATTGGGACTGCTGCCACAAAACCAGCCCAGCCCCAGGGATACAGGACTGGCTCCACAACACAAACTGTGAATGAATAGTGCTTCTTGTGTGACTGCAGAATAATGCTTTATGTCTGTCCTATCTCTGCAAGATGACATGAATTACTTTCCAAAGGAAAAAATTATTGCAGATACTAATTATATAAAAGGTTATTCCACAAGACACACAAGAAATTCTATTCATGCAAAGATTATGCAGAAGTTAAATGACTGAACAATGACAATCTGTTCAGATTGGGACTGTCAGCGAGCACTTGCAAACTGAAGTCTAGAAAGCTACAGGACAGGGCCCCAATAGCTCTGAAAGTCTCTAACTCACCAAAAGTCTTCTTGAACCCTTTTCTGCAGCACTAGCAATAGGAGCTAGAAACCACCATAACACAGGACTGAGTCAGCCAGCCTTCCTCCACTGGGACACGGCCTGAGCATCACTGGGAACTGCTTGTTTCTAGTGGAAGGTGTGGTAGGACCAGCCCTGCGGTTTGGTGCTCTTGCAAAAGGAAACAAAGACAGAACAAGTTTGTCATTTGGACAGTCACCAGTATGGCTTCAGGTGTATCACCATGCCTGTGTCATCAGGTGCCAGGTCTTACCCCCTTCAAAGGGCTTGTGGTACCAAAATGCAGCATTTAATTGTATCTTCTTATTTAGAAATTATTGGGTTTTGTTTAGAATTTACTGAGCAAAGCAGATTTGGGAGCAAGCTATATGGATTATAGAAGAAAAAGGCAGGTAAACAACAAAGCAATGATTTCTTTCAAAGAAACTTATGTAACAAATCCAGTTCCTCTGAATTAAGTGGAAATTTTACAACCAGACACTTCATAAAATATTTTGGATCTCATCACAAAGAAACTGATTAACAACTCGTCATTATCTGCACAACTTATTACTTCTCAAAAAGGAACAGGAGACTAAAAAGAGTAACTTTTCTTCCTCTACTTTAGAAGTTCAGAAGAAAAAAATCTGAGTTGTTCCTTTGTCCTGTATTTCTTATATATTTACAGCTTATAATACTTTGACATGCTTAATAGCAACAGAACTATTTTGTATGTAGGACTTAGGTGGGAAGTGCAGCTTTTCAGTCCTCAGGACCAGCAGAAATTTCACACTTTTCAGAGACAGCAGAAGAAACCACTCACAATTGCACTTGTGCAGTTTGGGGATTACAGGGGTTTGTACCACTGACACTGGCACAGCATCCAGAACCTTTAGAGTTTTTATTTCTAAAAGGTTTTAGCTCCAAGCTATTTCATGCTTTAGAAACTGCAACAAACTGTGATGGCTACAAATCCCAACTTGCCTCATAACCCCAGTTAGAGGACCTGACCTACTCAAAGTAAGCACTTCTGTTTGAACCAGAGGACACTTCCTCATATTCTCAAGTGCTTCAATATTTAATTACACACATTCTAGAAAAAGGGTCATCATTTCCCATTGAACTATGTTCAACATCACATTCCACAAACAGCTATCCCACTTTCTTATGCTAAATTAAAAGAGCTTTCAGGAAGACAAATTTCCTCACCTACAAGTATTAACGTGGTATAATCAAATCACCTCTTAGCATTTTCCAGGAGTGCCAGAGAGTCTGAAAGATGTCTTCAGAGTCATTGTTATAAATCTTTGTCTTAGTTCTGTCTGTGACTTGTTACTGTTCTTACAAAAACATGGCAGAGGTGGAATTCATCTCATCTACAAAGCCATGAAGTGTTCCGTGCTGTCTGCAGGCAATGCAGATAGGGACGCACCTCAAAAGGAAAGATCACCCCACTGAGTTTAACAATCTAGTTTTGAGAGGAGTTACATTCGATGAATCCCATCCTCCAGGATTACACAAGAACACGGGAAAAACCATTTCTGTCTCCAGCAGTGGTGAAATACCAATGCTCAAGGAGCAGTATTAGAAAGACATGAAGTATTTCCTAGGAGTATTCTCCTGGCCTCCAACTGTTCCCAGCTCATGAGAACTGTGAAGCTGTATGTGGTTTCTGTGTACTTACTAACCTTTGGAGGATTTCTCTTCTGTGTGCTTGAGCATCCCTGGATTCAAGAGAATTTTTTTGCATCCTGAGCATCTTTTGACAAGACATTCTACCATCCACCACCCCTTTCAATCCTGTCACTCACCAGCTTCAGTATGTCAAGATCTTGTACTGAGACACTGCACAAAGACTACACCTCCACAGCATTCCCAAATTTACAGGACTCCATGTCATCCCTCTGCCTTCTCTTTCCTTTCTCTTAGCTTACACAGTTCTCCTAGTACAGAAGCCACTTTGTACCTCTAAGTGTTCCCACTGCCCCTCTCATAAGCTTTTCTGGTTCAATTACACACTTTAGGACACAGGAACCCAAAATGGGCAGAGTATTCAGGAAAGATGAGAACCACAGGCAGAAATTAATTTTTGAGCTGCCTTTCAAAAATCACTATTATCCCTATGTAGTGTTTTCCCCTTTCCAGCCTCACTGCTTTCAGATAATGCATTCTCAAGTGTCTGCTCTCATAACCACCTGGGTTAACTCACTCTGTCCTTCTTCCTACTTGTCTTCCAAGAGGAAATAAAGATACTATTGTCCTTTGTAAAATGCTCAGAGATCCACTGAGAGAACACTCTATTCAAGACGAAGGTGTTCACTTTTAGAGACCAATATTTTCATGTAGCCTCAGAAAAAAGGTTCAGAGATGGGCAGCAATAATGATCCAGAGGTCTTGAACAGCTGTTCTGTGAGGAATGATGGAGCAGGATCAGGCACTTCAGGTCGGAAGAGAGGTGACTTCAGAGAACTATAATAATCTCCAAAGTCATGAATGGCATGGGAAGGGCAGATAGGGTCTGACTGCTCACCTACTCCCCAGCACAAGAACTAGGTGGTCAGTGCCACAAGAAGCAGGGTAAAACAAGCACATGCATGCAGCAAACCTGGGAAATGTCTCACCAAAGGATGCCACGGACCCAGAAAGGTGCTGGGGAGTCAAGGGGCCATGTTTTTATACCTCCTCTGTCAAAAGTCACCGCCTTTTACATGGGCGCTGCTTGACACTTTAATTCTTCCTATGCTGGGGTGGCAAAATAAACAGGGATATTCCCCTGGCTGCAGATTTCTATCATGATCCTTCCTCTTATCCTTCCTACTTCCAAACATGTATTTTCCAGGCTAAGTTCCAGTTTATTTGGTTACTCTTTTTAAAAAAGCTCTTCAGTCATGTGCTTTTCTGTAATATTAACTAAAACTCTTGGAGAGGGGCGAATGTCTGCCCCTAACTTTGGGAGGGTATGTTATTCATTACACAATGGATTTGCACCATAGCACGTTGGTTTGCCACCTCTTCTTTTCATAGAGATGTCATTTCTAGTTGCCCTTTTTTTGTTTTTATTGCTGCTGAGTGAGTTTCACAGAGCCTTATCTGCATGACTTAAAAGATCGCTTTCTTGAATGGCACAGATTCTCATGAGCTCATCGCTGCACAGGCACAGGGGTTGTTTATCCCTTGTGCACATTTGTTTACATCCGCTGGTATCAAGTACCTACAACCGAGTACTGTGAGAACCTTCTGCAACTGCAACCAGCTTTTGTTTCTGCTACCCTAATTCTGTGATTTGCAGCGTATACTGTCACTTCATTACTCATCCTCTCTTCCAGGTCATTTATAACTTGGTTCAACCACACAAGCCTTTACATGGATCCCCCCGGGAGTGAAGAGTGATCACTCTTCCCTAGAAAAAGCTGTCAGTCCATCCTATGCTTTAACCAGGTATTAACTACTGAGAAAGCTACGCTGCTGCTCCAGGGCAGCTCATTTCCTTTAAGGAGCATTAATAAAGTCCTTTGTTGATCTCTCTCTGAAAATCCAGACACAGCAGAATATTTGCTTGTTTGTCCCTCATGCCTTCTTGTTGAAGAGCTCCAGACCATCGAACTTCACCAGCTGTAGCTGGACTTCAGCATTCCTGCAGTGACCCATGGAGGTCCCCGCAATGGGAGCACTTCTCAAGGCAGGCTTCCAAGCAGACATGACCTTGAGCCTCACTGTCCGTGGCAGGACCATTAACACTACTCTGCAGTCACTGTGCATTTGGAGAAGTCAGTTTTTACACTGAGAAATCTGTCTTGGTAGATTTACACTAAAGAAAAATAATCCCCCAACACTAACTTAAATACAACCTCTCCACATTTACAGCAGCAATGTAAGGCAAGCCCACCACTCAAAAAGATCTGGGCTAGTATCAATAAGAATAGTCTGCACTGATTTTTAAAAATAAACCTGGCAGTA
Organism: Donacobius atricapilla; assembly: GCA_013397315.1. NCBI lineage: Eukaryota > Metazoa > Chordata > Aves > Passeriformes > Mimidae > Donacobius > Donacobius atricapilla. Next base: position 18,521 of record WBMY01010471.1, on the reverse strand, counting down.
GACTGTAATCTATTGTTTTAAAATACTGACTTGCAGTTAATGAATGCAGTATTATTCAGTGTAACTCCTCCAGGTTTAGTGACAGGGTTATCCAATACTCCAGTGCCTCTACCCCCTTGACAAACACCAGCACAGAGTCTCTGAACACGAGCATGCCAGAAACTGCTGGGGAGCACCAACGCACGGGCTGTGCAAAGCTTGTCACTGGGGGTGCCAGCTGGGAAGGAGAAGAGTTAACAGTACCAGGAAAGATGTCACCCTTTTCAGCTTTTCTGAAATACCTTTCTTCAACTTTCCATTTGCACAGTCTTGGAACTAAAACTGACCAGACAGGAATTTGTGCCCCATGAGACTGGTTTCCAGTTAGACAGATGAGACAGCAAGAGAGTAAAAGCTCACACGATTTTTCCACATAACGCCAACCTGTTACACATAGTTTGCCAACTAATTATTGTTCCAGTCCCATGTCTGTGTAGAACCACCCATCTTGCTCACTTAGCAGGACCCAAACACATTCACAAACATGCTGAAGTTTAGCAAGGCACAAGAGAAAGAAAAATAATCGCCCAAGATCTGACACACTGACAGAAAATAAGGTGAACAACCAGTAAAAGACTGGAGGTGAACAAGCTTCAAAAGCACCTAATTAGCAAGGCTCAGGGCAGAGGTCAGAAAGCCTGCTTGATTAAGTAATGTGTCTCCTGGCTGTTTATAACCGTATATGGAAAGAGATAATTTCATATTAGCAAGATAAATTTATTGTCCCTGGACTGTTAATTCAGTATTAAGAGTATCCATTCCCTTTACACAAATTAAAGTGATTTTATTTAAGTGTTAAAATAACAAAGGAAGATTTGTGTCCAAGACAGCACTCCCTTGGTCATTAACTTTTGCTGACACTGAGGTTACAATTTACAGATTCCCTGAAACCATTTTTGGAAACTTACTTGGAAGTTAAATTTCTCCCCTAGCAGAGTAGCCATCTGCTAGGGGTCTGCAGAATAAATACACTTTTAATTTAGTAACAACTAAAACAAAAAAAATTGCTTTCATTTATTGCCCGTCTATTCAGAGCTCATGCATTTCTCTTTGCTGACATACCTAACTTCTTCAGGTCTTACATGTATTGCATTGGAGACACTTCAGCCCTCAGGCATTGAAAGTTTTGGGTAAAATTTCTCTTCGTCCAAGGTGACAGCCCATGTCTCCAGGGCAGCGTCAGTTCCCAGCCCATATCTGGTCCTGGCTGGAGTACTACAGCTACTCCATGGGTCAGCAACAAGTCCAGTGACATAGAGAAGCTCCGACTCTGTGCTACATTCCCAGCCTCTCCTCGGAGGCCCAGGCACAGGAGCCAAGAGCTGTCATTCCCAGCAGCCATACCTTCCACATACCATCCCTGCCAGCCTCCCTCCCGCACTGGGAACAGCAGCAGCCGTCAAAATGCAACCAACTGCACCAAAAGGTGCAGCGTGTCCTGCCATTCAACTAGCCTGCCACTGCTACAGCTTTTTGTGCCTGTGCCTTCGATAACCCACACCAGAGGCACAGAGCAGTGTGTTCAAAGCAACACACAATTTAAGGGAGCATAGCTTTTCTCTCCCCCGCCCTCTGCCCAGGAAAACTAAAGGTGTTTTAACCTGACGTCCTGGTAAAATTGAGGAAATAATTTCTCCTGTGTCTTTATTAGCCCAGGGAGATTTACAAAACAACAACGAAGCAAGGAACTTCCATTAACTCCTCTCTTTTCCCTGTGTATTTAAATAGAAGCAGATTAAAAAGAATAGCAATACACACAGGGAAAAAAAAAACAAACAGAAAACCAGATAAATGCAAAGATTTCCTCACTTTAAGTGGACAGCCCTGTTCACATTCATGAAGCTGCATATTCATTAAAATGAAGTAATTTTTAACTAACCTGTGTTTTACATGTATGACCTCAGGTATTGCCTCCTGCATCCTACCTATACACTATTCTGCAGTCAGAATTATTCATTTCTCCATCAATGGAGTATTTGCAAGCTAATTAAATGCTGACTAATTGTTAAAATTGTTGATTGCTAACATTGATAATATATTTCATTATTATCCTCATTTTACCCTGCAAAGAGAATAAATCTGTTTCTGGTGCTTAAACCCTGATTTTCCAAAGTATGTGACATTAGGGAGTGTTTCATATGGTCAGAGCAAAGCACCTGCTTAGTCACAACTGCCCTGGCAGTCTTAGCTCAGAAATTCCACAAACCAGACCCAGGGACATAAGCAGCAGAGGAAACCCAACAGTGAATTCTGCTGGAAAAATCTTGTCCCATAACACACATGAAAACAGTTCTTTATGACAGCACTCAACTACGTTAATTATGGATGAGAAAATTCCCCTCCTCCCACAGTTCTACTTTGCTGTCCCGTTTCTGACAGAATTGGAGCACAGGATCTAAGCTCTAACTGAACCTTCAGAAGAGTTCAGTGTAACTGGAGAAAGCCTGGTCTTATGGGGAAGAAGAACATGCAATCATTTAAGTCAAATCAGTATTGGAAAACATTTACATAACAAAGGCAAAACAAACTCTGTCCTGCACCAGGACACGCCAAGTTCAGAGTTACTTCAAGATAGATTTTCTGTGTAATTTAAGGGCAGAGTAGTTCTCTATGGAGAACGGTCCTTACTAAAAACAAAAAACCACCAGCCAACACTCACCCCACCCATCAAAAAAAAAAGGGAAAACAAATTCCACCATGCAGCATCATATTTATACCTCCAGGGCTAGCAGCAATGAGTGTTAGACAGCAGAGCTCCACCACAGAGCTTTCTAAACTGCCTGAGCCACATTATTCATCACCTGCTCCACAGGTTGCAGCTGAAGGAAATGAAGTAGATGCTTTACCAGAAAATCTCTGCGGTGTTTGGCATTCACACATCAGTCAGCTGTAATTTGAGGAGCTTTGCCCACAGCTACCTTTAACATTGCACCTTTGTGCAAATTACAAGTACAAAATAATAAGACACAACCGTAGTTGCAAAGGTCTAGGTAATGGAAACTGGCCATGTGCCATCGGAGAACTTCAACTTTTCTCCTCATTTTCAGGCAAATATAATTCAGTTGCAACTGATACACAGTGTTACGCTTTCCAGATATACAACTACTGGGGAAAAAAAACCCAAAAAACCCAACAAGCCACCACTGTCTGATGCTTCAGTTTCTCAGAATCCCGCAGACATTAAACACATAATTTTACACAATGAACTCTAACAGTACTGACAATCTCCTTAAAATTCTCACTAAAATAACCTCCCCCTAAACAACCTGAGAGAGCAGACCTGCCAAGCTTGAGAGCCTGACAAGAAATAATCAAGAGAGAAAGTGACTTAAAGAAATGGTTAAGTAAATTTCTGGAAGAGCTTTTTCCTGAAGCAGGTATCACATCTTGTGAGCTAAAGCCATGAGACCACCACCAAGAAAAACGTGTCCTGCCTTGCAGGCAGCACTTCAACAGCAAACAACTTGGGGGACTCCCTGCCTCTGGAATCCTTCCCTAGCCTGCATTTCTGCAAAGAGGGGAGCATAGAGCAGCACACCTCCCAGGGTTTCCTTCTTCAGCAGGAAAAACAGAGGTAATATAATTAGTCCCAGGCTTAAAAATATTTACATTACTTGAGACCAACGCAGTCTGATGACCTGCAGAGAGAATTACTCCGGCAGGAACACCTTCTTCATAAATCATTCCACTCGTTATTCAAACTCAGTCTCACAAGTTTATGCTCAACTTAATCTCGAATTCATCTGCCCGTGAATCAAGCAGTCTGGTAGCCAAAGCCGTTCCCTTTCTTTCTCATGAAGAAATACATCGGTTTAAAAAAAAAAAAAAAATCCTGATTTCACGACCACGTATTCATTCACAGCTGCAGTGAAGATAATGGAAGGTGCAGCTACCCAGGGTACCAGGGCAAGTGCTCACAGAAAAAGAACAGCCTGAGGACCCCTCACCGGAGTGAACCGCCAGCTCTCAGCAGCCAGCACCTCCGGGCCAGCCCGGGCTGGGAACACGCTGTGCTCAGAACCTGCTACGTCTCACCCCTGGGGACAACTCTCCGAGGACAGCTCACAGCCCCGGCTCGGGACACCACGGAGCGCCGGTGCTTCAAGGCGTGCGGGGCGAGCATCGCCTCCCGCGTGTGCCCGCCGGCCCCCGCCGCCCTCAGCACACCCCGCCAGGACCGC
>WBMY01010471.1:188-14265 GCA_013397315.1 Donacobius atricapilla | reverse complement strand
CGGGCCGCCTCACGGCCGCTCCGCGCCCAGCCCCGCCTGCCGCTCGCCGGCCGGCGGGTTTTGTTTCCCGCTCAGGAACGCCACCAGCACCCTCACGGAATCACAGAATCGTCAAGGTGGGAAGAGACCTCCAAGATCATCCAGTCCGACCATGCAGCCACCGCTGCCACTGTAACCACATCAGGCAGCGCCGGAGCCCATCCTCTTGTACGCCTCCACGGACCGTGTCACCTCATGACTCCTCATCTACCTGGCAACCTATTCCAATGCCTGGCCGCTCAAACAGTGAATTTTTTTTTCTTGACAGCTAATCTGAATCTCCTGTGTCTTGCCTTAGGGCCATTTCCTGCTGTCGTCTCACTGCAGGCACGGCAGGGACTGGCCCCACCTCACTACAGCCGCATGTCAGGGAGCTGTGCAGAGCGANGATCGGAAAGGGGCGGGGCGGAGCGGATCGGGCCGGGACGGGGCGGATCGGAAAGGAGCGGGGCGGGCCCGCCTCGGAGAACCCCGNCGGGCCGCCTCACGGCCGCTCCGCGCCCAGCCCCGCCTGCCGCTCGCCGGCCGGCGGGTTTTGTTTCCCGCTCAGGAACGCCACCAGCACCCTCACGGAATCACAGAATCGTCAAGGTGGGAAGAGACCTCCAAGATCATCCAGTCCGACCATGCAGCCACCGCTGCCACTGTAACCACATCAGCCAGCGCCAGAGCCCATCCTCTTGTACGCCTCCACGGACCGTGTCACCTCATGACTCCTCATCTACCTGGCAACCTATTCCAATGCCTGGCCGCTCAAACAGTGAATTTTTTTTTCTTGACAGCTAATCTGAATCTCCTGTGTCTTGCCTTAGGGCCATTTCCTGCTGTCGTCTCACTGCAGGCACGGCAGGGACTGGCCCCACCTCACTACAGCCGCATGTCAGGGAGCTGTGCAGAGCGATGAGGTCCCCCCTGAGCCTTCTCCAAGCTAAACAAACCCAGCTCCCTCAGCTGCTCCTCATGGGCATATTTTCTAGACCCTTCCCGAGCCGTGTTGCCCTTCCCTGGATATGCTGCAGCCTCAATGTCCTTTTAGAGGTGAAGGGCCCAGAACTGAATGCAATGCAGCCTCACCAATGCTGAGTACAGCGGAGGAATTACTTCCCTAGTCCTACTGGCTACAATGCTCTTGATACAGGCCAGAAGACCACTGGTCTTCTTGGCCACACTGCTGGCTCATATCCAGCCACTGCCAGCCAGCCCCCAGGAGCCCCTTTCTGCTGAGCAGCTCTCAAGCCACCCCTGGCCCAGGCTGGAGCTGCGGGAGGTTGCTGTAACCCACCTGCAGGCTGTTGCACTTGACCTTACTGAACCTCATGCTGCTGTCCTCAGCCCTTAGATGGAGTCCGTCCAGGTCTCTCTGCAGGGCCTACCTGCCCTTCAGCAGAACTCCCAACCAAGCTGGTGCCATCTGCAAATTTACTGAGGGTTGCTTCATCTCTTCCTCCAGACAGCTTCCGGCCCTCATTGGCTGGAGGCCATCAGTAGTGCCCTCCAGCAAAGCAGTGTCTTCTGGCAAAAGGTAAAAATTAAGAGGGAAAGAGCCCTGTTGGTGCAGCTGGAACAGGGAGGCAGCTGCAGCACCTCAGCCCAGAGCAGGCCCTGCGTTGGCAGCTGTGTTGCTGCACTGCAGATCATGTTGCAATAATCAGACACGATCTATGGGAGGAGGTGCCCGAAGACACCTGGACACAGCTGCAGGTAAGCCATGTGATATTCAGGCTAGCCTCGTGGAGCCTTTTCCTAAGGGAGCTTTAGTCTTGTCTGGTTGCAACAGCCCCTCCCTTCAGTTACACAAACACACCAACCTGCCACTTCACATGTCCTCACAGGTTGCAGGGGCAGCTCAAAATCTCAGCTGGAACACATCAGATTTGTCTCTTGCACTCCACTGTATCTCCCTCTACCTCACAAACACTGTCTCCCAGCACTTCTCCTTGTACCTCCCTTCTCAGCCATAGTAACCCTCCCCAAAAGTCAAATACAGATGCCTCCCTTTTGCTGTTCCTCTTCAGTTTAGTAATGTGTAAATCATGCTATAAACCTGTTAATATACTCTAAAAATACTTGGAAGCATTTGACAGAAAAGTCTTCAAACACTCTTCTCATTCCATTCTTAGAGATGAGGGAAGCAACTCTGTTATCCACAGCCCCTTCAGATGCCTTTTATTCTTCATTTTTTTACAGAGGAAAACTACTTTCATGGTACTAAACTACCATAGTCATCTCAGGAAGAAAACATTACTTACTGGTCAGTGCAGGCAGGCAACATCCAAAAGGGCAAATATCTCCTACCCAAGCAATCTACTGACCTGAGCTTGCTTGTTGGGATCCCTCCTTGGCCTCACAGTTCCCTGGCCATTCATGCAGGACAGGATGTGCACTCTGTCCCCTACTGCAGGACTGGACATTCAGGCATGAGACACATCACAGGCAACTGGGGCAAGAGACTATGACTGCAAAACCCAATCCAAAGCCAAACATGGGTCAGTCATGTGCTGGAAGAGGGCTGTGCTTCAGTCACACGGGTTTTCAAACAGTCTTGAAGGATTGAACAAAATTACAATAACATAGTTAAGCATTAACTTGCAGCCACTTACCGTGTAAACAGCAGCATGGCTGATTCCCTTTGTGCTCTGGAAAGGTCAGAGCAGTTTTGCTCAGTGAATACTGGGTTTAATTATGGATATTGAGATGCATTATGAGTAGTGTGCAAATATTAAAATATTATGACATAAAAGAAGTCCAACTTTATAGACTCTATTGTGCACCAGTTCACTTGGGATAAGTGGCACATGGAGTATAAGAAATGAGACCGAGCCAACAAACTCAGGAAATGCAATTACAGTATCAGTTTACCTTGCCTGGCTGGGGATGACTTTGTGTGGGCAGGCGTCTCAGGAAGTCCCTTGAGATGGTGTACCCTGGGTAAGGTGGTATCTTCCAGAGATTCATGGACCTTTTCTGTCTCTCATCCCCTTCCTTTCAGGAAGTCTGAGAGATGGCAAATGCAAGAGGTTGCTGTTCTTCCCCAGAGAGCTGGAAAGCCTAACCAGGAGAGCTGCTGGACTGATGAGTTCTTGGACTACTCCAGGTAGGTCTAAGCAAAGTTAGTGAAAGAGCCAAATGCACCCGAAGCACTCCCGTGTGTGCTTTCCCCTAGGAGACTTGTGGGGTTTGTAAGCCAGAGGAATTTTCCCCTTCACTTCAGCCGGGCTTGGACAAGTCCCAAAGTACACAGAGTAATGCAACACTGTGAAATTATGAAACGTAGGAGACAACACTCATATTTTCTTAGCATCAAAAGAGAGGCATTATGTAATGCTTGCTGCCATGGGGGAACAGGAATGTCTGCTTGGTTCCATGATTATAGGGGAAGCAGTAGCAAGTTAATGCTTAACTATGTCCTTGCAATTTGGTTCAATCCCAAGACTTAAAAAACCTCCAAACCAGTCTTGAAGTGGAAAAAGTCTGGAGTGGTTTTACTATGTGACAATACACGGCCACCCTACAATCCAATCCACTGCCCTTCCAATCCCTACAATTCCACTGCCCTTCCAAAGCTGGAAATCAGCGCTCACCAAGGAGGAGCCTGTCAGGCCGCAAGGAAAAAGAGAGATCCCGATTTCTCACCCCGCCTCATACGCGCCTGCCCTGGCGATGTCCCTGACTCTTCCCGGCCCCGTGTGCTATAAAGTTACAGAAGCCAGTGCTCGGCAATGCTAAAAACGCGCCTGCCTGAGGCTGAACTGGCCCCGCCTCGGCGTTTTATCAGCTCAAACGCCCGGTGGAAGCGCGCACAGCCACTGCTGGTGCTGCTCCACCACCACTTTGTGGTGTGTGAGCCACGCAGTGAGGGACAAGTACAGCTTGTGCTGCTCCCCACAGGGCTGGACGAGGAGGTGCGGGCAGAGCCCGGCGGGTGCTGTGGTGCCGGGGCGCTGGACAGCCCTCCTTGTGCAGTCCTTGTGCAGCCCAGGTACCCCGCAGGGGCTCCTGCCCTGCTGGACAACCCACTCTGTGAGTGTGACCAGCCTTCCGGACCGGTTCCGGACTGCGGTGCTCATCGCTGTGCCAGTGTTACCCTCCAGAGTGAGGGTCCCACTGGCCAGCTACAGAATCACAGCGTCAATCACTAAGGTAGGAAAAAACCTCTAAGATCATAGAGTTCAACCTGTGGCCGCCCCCCACCTTGACAACCAGAGCAGGGCACTGAGTGCCACGTGCAGTGTTTCTGTAAACACCTCCAGGGATGGGGACTTCACCACCTCCCTGGGCTGCCCGTTTCCCAGTGTCTAATCACCGTTTACATGAAGGAATTCCTCCTGATGTCCAACCTAAACCTCACCTGCTGCAGGTTAAGGCCATGTTCTCCTGTCCTGTCCCTTGTTCCCTGGGAGCAGAGCCCGACCTCCCCACGGCTGCACCCTCCTGTCATCTGGAGCTGTGGAGAGCAGGAAGGGCCCCCTGAGCCTCCTTTTCTCCAGGCTGAGCCCCCCCAGCCCCCTCAGACTGGTGACCCTTCCCCCAGCTCAGCTCTCTGCTCNGGTGACGCAGGGCGCGCGCGGCGGTGACGCGGCAGGCGCGCGCGGCGCCCGCTCACTGCAGCGATGAAGGTGGCGGTGGCCGGGTGCTGCCACGGCGCCCTGGATAAGATGTACGAGACGCTGGAGCTGCTGCAGCGGCGCCACAACGTGCGGCCCGACCTGCTGCTCTGCTGCGGGGACTTCCAGGCCGTGCGCAACGAGGCGGACCTGCGGTGCATGGCCGTGCCGGCCAAGTACCGGCACATGCAGACCTTCTACCGGTGAGCGCCGCCGGCCTGGCCCCGGTCCCGGTCTCGGCCCCGGCCCCCGACCCACGCGGGCTTGGTCGGGTCCAGCAGCTGCCGTGTCTCCGCAGGTACTACTCGGGCGAGNCTCAGACTGGTGACCCTTCCCCCAGCTCAGCTCTCTGCTCTGAACTCGCGCCAGAACACCTCCAGAGACAGCGCCTCCACCACCTCCCCGGGCAGCGCACTCCAATGCCTGGCCACCCTTTCTGTGAAGAATGGGCAAGGCTGGGAGGGCTCATCGTATTGTCACCGTGCCCGACCTCCCGGCTGGGGTCACCGGGCAGGGTCCCTCAGGGGAGGGCTCTGGGAAGCCCNCGGTCCCGGTCTCGGCCCCGGCCCCCGACCCACGCGGGCTTGGTCGGGTCCAGCAGCTGCCGTGTCTCCGCAGGTACTACTCGGGCGAGAAGAAAGCCCCGGTGCTCACCGTGTTCATCGGCGGCAACCACGAGGCTTCCAACCACCTGCAGGAGCTGCCCTACGGCGGTTGGGTCGCGCCCAACATCTACTACTTGGGTAAGGTCCCTCCGCTCCAGTCCCGGTCCGCCGGCCACTTCCCCCACAGCCCTGCCCGGCCCCTCCGTGACCGCCCTCCCGTGTCCCGCAGGTTACGCGGGCGTGGTGCGGTTCCGCGGCGTGAGGATCGGCGGCATCTCGGGCATCTTTAAGTCTCACGACTACCGGAAAGGTACCGGGGCAGCGGGACCGCCGGGGCGGGCGGCAGGGAGGGAGGGGAGAGCCGGGGCCGCCGCGTGGCGTGAGGATCTGGCTGCGCTCAGCCCCGAACCATCTCTTAGCCTGGAAACCACCCTCCGTTCAATACACGGGTTTTTCTGGAGTGGTAGACGCGTCTGTAGCTGCCCAGTGACCACAGCAGGAAGCAAGGCGCCTTTGGAGCGTTGTTGGAACAGTGCTGATTTTTCCATGGTAGTGTCCTTTCGGCGTGTAGTGCAACACTGCTTGATTTTCCTTGAGTGAAACAGTCCGTTTCTGACTATGACACTATATAAGTGTATTGTCCTGCCCTGAGGTTTAGGGTCAGTACATCTCGTTCCTCCTGGTTTTGTGGGTGTGTGTTCAAGAGTTCTTCCTGGGAAGGGTGGCAAAGATCATGTCACAGATGATACCACATGTCAGTGAGTAGAAGATGGTTTATTCTTTCTGGTCTCAGCACTTGAAAGAGGGGTCCTTGAGGTTACTGCACTGTGCTACAAACAGCTTCAGAGAAGCTTTGCAGGTGGCTTTCAAGCTGCAACAAAGTACTAAACCAGTTGTCTAGAACACTTGATTCTGTCTAATATCTGTCAATGCTAATTGAATTTGTTGTCATCAAGGGGGCACTTTATAAGCCTGAATATTGCATGAGGGAGATGAGACTCTTTTGGCAATAATTAAAAAAACATTTTTCTGTTAATTCCATAGAGTGTGTAGGAGCTATGCTAGGTATTCATGTTTTTTGTCCCAAGGCAAAGTTGGAAACTCATCACTTTTGTCAGGGTATATGTTGGTGCTTCCGGAGCCTGTGGTGCCTGTGGGCAGTGACAGGGATGTTTAGGCTGCTGGTCAACCTGTTAAGCTGTAGTTTCATGGTGGGTGGCAGCACTCTGAACAATCATGAAAAATCGCAGCCTTGTATTTGGGATTACTCTAGGTACCTGTGTGACCCCAAAAAGCTGCTGTGTTAGGAGAGAACTAGTGATTCAGGCAACTATTCATGTTTTCAACATTTCAGGCCACTTTGAGTGCCCACCATACAACCAGCAGACCATCAGAAGTGCTTACCATGTGAGGAATATTGAAGTCTTCAAACTCAAGCAGGTCAGTGAAAAGCCTATTTTTTAAACAAGGTTAATTTTCATTAATTTAGAAGTAGGGAGTCAAAGCTACTCTGATCAAGTATGGTGGATATTGAAGCAAAACATGCTTTAACACATTGATCAGACATCTATCTGATGGGTGTATTCTTTCAGGAGGAATATTGTGCTTAGCCATTATCCCTTTAAAGTAAAGCTTTTAAAAATTTCCTGAGGAAGAGGATGCCTTTGATTGTGGGCAGAGGACTTGCTCTCTAGCTATGATTTCCTCTGAGTGCCTGACTTATGGTGATGATATGAACTCTTTTATAAGGCAGTGTAAAGCACAGCTGGCGGCCTCAAGTAGTTTCTGAACTCTTTTGTCAATATGTTGTATTTATGCCATGTGCTTTTTGGCCTGACAGTTAAAGCGTCCCATCGATATATTTATGTCACATGACTGGCCAAGGAGCATCTATCACTATGGAAACAAGAAACAGCTCCTCAAAATGAAATCCTTCTTCCGTCAAGAAGTGGAGAGCAACACGTTGGGAAGCCCTGCTGCTTCAGAGCTTCTGCAGCACCTGAAACCCAGCTACTGGTTCTCAGCACATCTCCACGTTAAATTTGCAGCTTTCATGCAACATGAGGTAAAGGGGGACAGAAAATGAAAAATGTATGTGTCCCAGGCCCACTTTAGAGTTCTAGTGCAGGTAGTCATGTCCAGAAAAGCAATTTAGTCATTTTTGTTCTTAAAACTCAGTTAAAACCATGAAAGGTTAAGGGGTGTTCGGACTACTGTTTTATGTAAATTAAAGAGATATAAATGAGGGGTGTAACTCCCTAATCTTCTTCAGGAACAGCATGAAATAGCTAAAGTTCTTGTTCTTGAAATTTGCTAATTTAACTGTATAGAGCACTCGTGCTCTGCTGTAGAAGCAGCCAACTTCAAAATAGCTGAGAAAAAGGAGACAACTTCAGAAAAGGTGGTAAAAGGGTAACTGAAGAGGGTGTTTACCTGAGGGTGGGAGGATCCCTGTAGTACAGCGCTGCAGGTCTGGTATCCCGGGTTTTAGCCAAAAACCAAAAACCAGCCTGCCGTTGGAACAGTTATTTCTGAAGTGGTGCCAGTGCTGTTGCTATTTGCAAGTTATTTATCTGTAAAAATGTAACTCCAGACCTTGTGGGCTCAACAAATCTGTTTCCAATGAAGTTACAGTTTTTCTTTTTGCTCCAAGGCTGGATGTGCTCAGCTGCCTGAGTTAGTGCTAAAATGTAGCTCTTGCTTTATCTTGCTCTCATCTGCATCCTGCTTGTGTTAGATCCCAGAGAAGTCTGTCCTTCTCTTTGTCCCTGCTAATTTTCTATTTCAGAAAGTTTTCTGTAGAAATTGTACCTTTAAACCTGTCTAATTTCACATAAATGCTAATGATTGTGTTAATACCCTTTGCTTCCTAGACAAGCTCCAAAGAAGAGTTACCAAAAGCAACCAAGTTTCTGGCTCTGGATAAGTGCTTGCCACACAGAGACTTCCTGCAGGTGATGAACATGTGTAGAAGGTTTTAATTTTAAGTATTTTGTTTGTTTGAACTGCTAGTGCTGTTCTTAGATATAAGATGAAGAATAGTGCTGATAAGTGAAGAAATTTTAAAGAAACTAGGAATGCTAGGTGTGTGGAATGGTCTTTTTAGGATTTTGTCCTGAGCTAAGCAGACCATGTTGTGTAGATGCTGTGTTTCCTTAATCCTGCCATTTCCATCCAGCTTAGAACAAGTACCTAACTTCAGTGAATGAGTCTAAAATAGTTTGCTGTGAGCGTGAGCTGCTGACAGTGTGTTTTTAAAATGCACTCAAGTGTTTTACTAGTTTTAGAGTGGCTTTTATTTATCATCCCAAGGGGAAAGTGGTTAATTGTCTGTCCTTGGGATGTGTGGTGGGATCCATTTGCCCTAGTAACTACCTTTGAAGATGGAAGAGAGTATGAGGATGGGTTCTGTCTATGCAAACGAACATGAGTGCTTGTCCAGACTTAAAGTCCTGTAACAAGACTGAACTGGATTAGTGCTTCTTCCAGCAGCATAGAGGGTTTAATTACTCTTTGGAGTATTTAAAGCTAGAGCCTGACTAGGGCTTTGGCTAACCGAAATGCTTTGATTTGGGTTAATGCCACTGAAGATAGTGGTCTGAATTTCAGTTTATCATGAAAGAGTTTAAAAACATTTCCTCTTAATTCATAGATGTGCTAAGAGTGGGCGTTGATACAACAGAATGACTGTTCCTGTCAATTCTTAGTTTGTATCCTCTTACAAGTGTCAGTGTGAAATACAGGTATCTGTCAAGGAAGGCAGGAACCTCCCTTGGAATAGAAAATATGACCCCCTACCCTCCAAATTATTATAACTTAAATTATGGGGCTTTTTGGCTAAGATACGGCAAAAGGAATAACAGTTCTTTACTGGAATGTATATATATATCTATATAGTGTAGAACAAGACAAGGAGCAGCAGCACCAAACAAACGCAGCCCCCAGCCCTGCGGGGTCCTGGGCTGTGCAGCCCGTTCCCGCTGGCGCAGTTCCGGGTGCGGCCGCCAGGGGCGCTGCTGGCTCCCNTCCTTGTCCTGGCCACATCTTTTGTCTCTCTTAAGTATCTATTATTCCAGTCTCTTAGGCAACAAATGGGAGAAAAATTCCCTAAGAGAAACTAAAAAAAAGGAAAAAATCCTAACCTCCAACAGAAGGCAGCATGAAGTTAGGAGCAGCCAAATTCTGTTTCTAAGTTGCAGCATCCCTGTCCAGTTGCTGGCACTAAGGGAGGGAGTGTGTTATGCTTTTTAATTGCTCTAAGACGAAATTCAGAAATGCCTTTTTTACTGTTACTGATTGTACTTTGTTAGCCCCTTAGGGGGGGCTGGCTTGAGAGGATTTGTTTGGTTGAGACCACTAGCTCACTGTACTTAAAACTTCATTAAAATTCTGTAGAGTGAAAGTAACAATTTAATTTAATCAGATTCTGATGTCAAGTGAAATTACTCATTTCACCTGTTTTCTCTGTGTTTGTAAGTAGATAATAGACGTGGAGCATGATCCCAATGCAGGCGACTCCCTGGAGTACGATGCTGAGTGGATTGCAATCCTCAAGGCCACCAACAGTCTTATAAATGTGACCCAGAGCACCTGGAATATGCCTGAGAAGAATGGCCTCCATGCCAAGTAAGTTGTCTGCAAAATAGAGATGAAAGTGTGGTTGGTTTGTTTGTGTTTCTGGACTGGAAGTAAGTTATATTGGAGTTGTGTTTTTGTTCGGCAGCCTGTAATGCCTGTAGGACTTGCTAAATGCCTTGGAAAGAAAAGGGGACGTTGACAAAAGATGTAGTCAAAAGCATACAACTTCTTTACTGCTCTACCTGGGCAGTTAGTTTTGATTTCCAAACTTAGATACCAACATTTGAAGGACACAAACTACACCAGGAGGCTGAAAATCAGGCTGGGTTATGGGCGTGGGTTGACATAATACACTAAACCTTGGTGGGGAGAAGGGTGTCTCAGTACTGACCAAAAGCAAATGAAAACCTTCCTGAAAAAGCATTTGAGGAATAAAGTGTCTGTTGTAAGATGAATTTATTATCCATCTTTGAAGGTTGCACTCTGCAGTGGGAACAGGCAGTACCTTTTGACTTGCTGCACTTGTTTAAACTTTTTGCACTTGTTTAGGTGGGACTACAGTGTGACAGAAGAAGCCATTAAAGAGGTGTTAGAAGAGCTGAACCATGACCTCAAAATTCCTTGCAACTTCACATTGACAGCTGCTTGTTACGATCCCAGCAAGCCCCAAAGAAACGTGGAGCCAGTTCATACTATCAATCCACAGACCACTGAGTTCTGTGCGCAGTTTGGCCTCACTGACATCAACGACAGGATCCAGCAGGCTAAAGAAGAGGGCTCAGGACGAGGTGAATGTGAAGAGGAGGAAGAGGAGATGGACAGTACTGGGTCAGCAGAGGAGCCCAGTGAATACAATACAGATAATTCTGGCCTCTCATCCTTTAATCCAGATGAAATAATGCTGGATGAAGAAGGTGGCGATGAAGACTTGAGTACTTGTTCTGTAGATCCCTCCCCTGATCACCCTCCTGAGTTCTCTACGAGCTTCTCCGACATCCGGATCATGCCAGACTCCATGGCGGTGTCATCTGATGATGCCATGGACTCCAACAACGAGGAACTGGAGAAGTCTGGTGGGAGCACGCAGGTGGAGGAAAAGAGCTCCACTGAGAGGTCCTTAAAACGCATTGGTGGCGATGAAAACGGGAACAGTGGTGTTAAAAAAATCAAGAGGAGGAACCAAGCTATCTATGCTGCAGAGGATGAAGATAAAACAGATTAATACTTCACAGAGTGTGTAACTAAGTTCTCTCCTAGCCTTTCTGTGGGAAGGTGGTGAGAACTGTAGCGGACTCTGCGTGCTTTTAATGTCACATGATCTTAGTCATGTTACTTTGCTAAACTCAGAGACTGGATGTACTTCTCACAGGGAAGGTGATTTACCCAGAATAGACATCAAAGAAAGAAGCTGAGATTTTTCCAACAAAATACTTTGTCGAAGGATATAATGCTCATATATCCTTGATTTTGTTTCAGTGCTTGGTGTATACTCCATATCTTCAGCTGAACAAGACTCACCGTGCTTGTTTAACAAGAACTCTTAAACTGTAGCCCGAATCCAAGCGAGAAGATGTCTTACTTACAAGACTGAATGATTTTATTGCTTTTTTCTTGTTTTATACTGAACTATTAATTCAAAAGAGCATATGCAATAACACTATGAATTAAATTTGAAAATAGAATTCCCATGATAACAGAACAGCAATAGAAGAATGAAGATTTTTGTTTCTGGTGATAGTCATGCCACAGAAAAACTTCATGGTCGTAAACAAAACAATATGTATTGTCCAGGATTGGCTTTTAATTACAGTTCTGACAGCAAATCAAGTCTCTTGATTTGGAGGATGATGGTTTTATGGGGACCGTGGAAGAGTGCATCTCTGTTTTTAAAAACTCACTATGTTCTGTTTCCTAAAACTTGAGAACAATGTCTTAAAATGGAAGTAGTTAGGAAGGACAGCTTTCTAAATGTGGACACCACTGCCTCAGCTCTGACTAATTAGGGCTGTCTTTTGTGTTCATACAAGGCAGTGGGTGTATAAGTTGCCTGAGACAGTAACACCTCCCATTATCATTAGTATCACTTTTCACTTGTCATTTCTGTAGCTGTAACTTGCTGGATTTGCAATCTTCCAAAGCACCTGTGTAATTTTCAGCTGAGGGAGAATAGGAGCTGCCAGAATAGAGACCCTCTTGGAAGTTTTCTTTTTAGTTTTTTGCCCTGAATTATTAAATGGCACTTCTTTGGCCTAAGAGGCCATGGGGATAAAACTAAGTGAATTAATGAAAATGGCAATGTGTTCAAGCTTATGTCATTAGCTTATGTCAATTAAGACTCATTAGCCTTCCTTACAGATGGAATTCTTAGATGGAATTCCTCATGGCTGTGCTGCCCGGAGAGCAGAAGTAGCTCCTGTGCTTCTCCTCCAAGGCACAGACAGTGTGAAGGAGAAAGTATCCTGACAGGAACAGGGAGCTGGACAGGGAGCAGTGAGTGAAATGCATCCCTGAGTGTGAGTTGTGTATCAGGGTCGGGAATTCTGTCTTTAAATCACTTCGATGCTCTGAGATTCGTCTTGCTTCCTCTCCTGTCAAGCAGTTCACTACAAAATCTAAACGTGTTAAGTATTCAAGGGCTAGAAAAGGACATAATTAATGCTTTCAACAGTTCAATTAACAGCTCATCTGTCAGAACAGCCACCAAAGAGCTGTGCTGAGGTATGAGGCAAAACTGGGAGTAACCTGGGTGTGACACTCAGAGTATGTAAAGTGGCTGTGAACTGTCAGGTAAATTATTGAAGCACATGGGTCTCTTTAAGGGTCCTGGGTCTGCAGTGGTAAAAATTTGATATGATCTGAACACTATAATGGAAATAAAGTATTTTAAATATAAATTCTGTTAGGGACTTGAAAAGCCTCCCAAGGAACCTGAGCATAGCATTGAGCTCTCAGGGTCTCTGCACTGGAATAGAAGATGTTATCTTGTATGTAATAGACTTTTCGGTCTGATTCCTTATGTTTGTTTTAAAAACTGTTCTGTACTGTGTTGTCCCATGCCTCCCCTGCCCCCTTCGGATAAATGTGTTTCTGGAAGGCAAGAGACTTGGACAAGATACAATATTGATTTTTGAACCGTTTAATACTTTTTTTATAAAGTATTTCAGCCTCCATTGAGCAGAGTGCAGCTGGTTAATACAGTGAACAGAAATGGTTTTTGTGTGAATCATGTCTGACCTCTAGAGTTTCCCTGTCCTTTCTTGCAGTTGTTCACACCCTTTTTGCAGTTTGCAGTGTCCTCCCCTACCTTGCTTTCATCCATTATGGATTTTACCTGTAGGCAAGATTCTCTGCTGCAAGGAGGAATCAGTAGAAGCGCTGAGCTTCTCCAGTAAAGGCCAGATACTTCAAAAAGTATGGAAAACTCTAGGGAATGCTGACAAATTTCAGTTGGCTTTTAAGACCCAGAATCTTCAGTCCTCTTTAAAAAGATTTAGTGTATCTCTGAAAACTTTTGAAGTTTTGATGAGAAACCTCTGGAAAAATGCTTTTATGTACAACCCTTGTATTGCAGTTTTTTTCAGCATGTGTACTTAAGTCTAAAACTGTTTTTGCTGTTACTTAGTGCTTGAGAAAAGTGTTCACCTGCTCCATCCCAGGCCAGCACACAGGTATTTTCACAGCATGTCATCAGTCTACTCAGAGGAAACAGCAAAGAGGTATAGCCTTGTTTCAAAATGGAGTATTTTTAAATTAAAGCTAATCAAGTCACCTTGTGACTGCATCCTAAGGTATGTTTATTGTACTCCTGTTATCCTGTGCAGTCTCTAGCAGCTGCCAAACCTCTTTTCCTAGGAAGGGCATAGGTTGAGAGGTGTGAACCCGAGCTGAGATGTTTTTGCTATTTTTTGTCGTTTTACCATCCGCCTCCCGTTTAGTTCTGACTTCAGGATGGATACAGTCAGTGTCCCCATGCCTCAGGCTCTGTAATACAGTGGGACTAATAAAAAAATAGCAGATGTTATACAACCTGTAGCACATCTTAGTGAAGTGCTGGGTTGTTTGGGGTGTTATCTGTGAAAAAAAAAAAACAAACAAATCAAGGCTAGCAACAAAAGCAATGACAAACTAAAGGAACCCAAACCCTTTCTGTGCCGCGAGGCTGAGGGAAAAGGGCGGGGCTTGGGCTCGGTTCGGTTCGGGCTCGGACAAAGGCTCGGTATGCTCTGGCTCGTGCTCGGCTGCGCCTGGGCT